>NJDD01000388.1:222347-239196 GCA_002245505.1 Calephelis nemesis
AATTCAAATGTAATATTTTTTTATTTTTAAGTGTAACAGTATTTATGGCCAGACTAAGTATAGATATTTTTTTTCTGAAATTAATAAAGTCTTCATCTAGCTCTCAAGACTGAAGCTCGTACAGCAAAGAAAAAATTTCGACAATATACCTAGTGTCGTTTTTTTTGAAATATGATCTCCATCGGGGACAGATAAACAATTGCTCATGTGCCTATTATGCAACAAAGTTTTGAGCAATAACTCTATGAAACCATCAAAGCTCGAAGATCATCAAAAAGGTCTGAAATACTGATAAAATAGGTAAGGATTTAAACATTTTTCAAACATTTATTTTTTTTATAGAAGAGGAGGCAAAAGAGCAAGTGGGTCACCTGATGGAAAGTGATCACCTCCGCCCACGGACATCTGCAACACCAGGAATATCACAGTTGCGTTGTCGACCTTTAAGGAATGAGTACGCTCTTTTCTGGAAGGTTCCTAAGTCATAATTGTTTGGGAATAACACCCTCGGTAACTGATTCCACAAAGGTGTTATGCGTGGTAAAAAATGTCTTAGGAATCGCACAGTTGTAGATCGCCACGCATCAAGATGATGGGCATGATACCTTAAGCTCTGACGGGATGTCCGAAGGTGGAAATCAGCGTCTGGAATTAAACCAAACAACTCCTCAGAGCATTCCCCATGAAAGATGCGTAAGAGAACACAGACATCTCTACGCAACGCCAAGGAATCAAGTCGATTGGTAAGTGCCCAGTCATTAATAATTCGAATTGCTCTACGTTGAATGCGGTCAAACGGGAGGAGCTGGTACTGTGGAGCCCCTGCCCAGAGTTGAGAACAGTACTCCATATAAGGCCGAATTTAAGCTTTATATAGTTGTAAGCGATGGGTCGGCTTGAAATACTGTCTCGCCTTACTGAGCACACCAAGTTTTTTAAAGGCTATTTTAATATTGTCCTCCAGATGACCACGAAATTGAACATTACTCGAAATGTCAACGCCGAGTATACCAATCAGGCTGTGGCAGTTAGGGAAACGCTCTCAAATCGAGGAGATGCGACAAAGGGAGTCTTTTTAGCGGAAAACACGCAAACTTGTGTCTTGTTAGGGTTAAATTGCACCAGATTCTGCTGGCCCCAAAACGAAATTTCTGAGACAAAAGGTTGTCAATTACATTGAAGAAAAATATGAAAATAGAGTAGTAAGAGATACCATGCAGAGTAGGTATGTTCGCTTTAACATCTCAAAGTAACGATGATGGCTTGTGGGCATCTTACAATATCTCATTATTTATAGCAAAATCTGGAAAACCATATATAAATATGGTTTAACACAAAAGCTCACTATTTCTAAATATTGAGTTTTTAAATATTCGGATTAAATTAGTAGGTAAGGGAAATTTAACATTTTTAATAACATACATAAAAAAACTAAGTAGTTTTTTATGCTTGTGTCATGAATAAATGAAACGAAATAACAAAAAATAAGAACTGGAAAGTTATAATTGCCTAAATTATTAAATTTCTACAGAATTCAATAATTACAATTTTCCCCTGAAAAATTAGGGAAATTAATAAACTATTTTTAAGCTCAAATAATAACCAAATTTAACTTTGTGTTCGTCGCATCTGGTCCGCCTCATTAAAGTCTTAAATAGTCAGCAGAGTCCAGAATTGTGTCAGGTTACAAGAATTTAAGAAATATGTAAAAAAATAAAACCCTTACAAAATTACCCCCCATGTTTTAAAACCTCAATATTTTGAAATGATGATCTTTTCTGTATCTTAAGTACACTGACCAATCATGACAAATTAATGACCAATTGTTTGGGTAAATCATATGGTCGTTATACGGACTTGGGGGTGCTAAAGTCCATTTCGTGACCTTGAAATTATTTAAACTACGAATATCAATGCAACAGAGCCAGACCAAATTCTGGAATCTGCTGAACAATTATGACCTTCTAGTGACCAATTATATGTAATACTTAACCTTATTGTAAGTGCAACCAGGGGTGCCGATAGTTATGTATTGACATTGAAATTTAATTTTTCCATTTTTTGAAAAACCGAACCTGGCCAAATGTACTAACCAGTTATGACCGATTACTGACCAATTATTTAAGACACCAAACATTTCAAAATTACAACTTAGGGGTGCCAGCATCCAGGAGCCAATAAAGGGACAGAGCTCAAAAGCGACACAATTTTAAATTTTTGGCGACTTTAAGAATGTGGTAGAAATGTAGCAGCATGGGGTCCACCGAAACCAGTAAAATTTTGAAAGTGGTCCGCGAGAAAAATAAGTTTGGGAACTACTGCTCTAACCTTTAACATAAAGAGGACACATCAAACTTATAACATCCCTCTTTTTGTAGGGGATTTAAAAATACATTCGGTTTTATTACATTAATTAGAGAAGGTATGGTTTTTTTTTTGGTCCGTAGCCAAGTTGAGGTACGTATAATACAGGTACAAGCTTTTATTTAATTTGATTTCAATGAAGATAGATAGGCGAGTATATTTATCCGGGTGGAATTTCGAAACTTGATTTTAACACAGCCATCTTCGAACGACTAAACTGGTTTTCAGCGTACACCCTTTAATTTATTGACAGTAAAATATCATGATGTAGTGAAACTGATACCATAAGATGAATTTTGGAGAAAAAAAATCCTAAAATTGTCAACATAACTGTAACTTGCTTGGGCTTATTTAATACGTTTTGAATACTTAGTACGTCTTAACTCTTACCTTACAAGTGAAAGCCATTGTGAAAGCTTTAAAAAAAAAGGTTTTTCTAAGTATCTATTGAAATATAAAAGTGCCTATAGTCTATACGTAAAACTCCTTACTCCGTCATATTATTCTTAGCATATATATAATAATATATCTATGATTCTTTGATATATTATGAATAGACTACTACTGGATGTTACGTTCTTAACAATGTCAATTTTAAATATTTCTGACTCACTCTAGTCTACCGACCTCTCTTTCACAGACTCTTGTGAAGTCAAATAACAAAGTCAAAATTAGGCAGTAGCCGGTACATTAGAGAGAGTCAGTAATATTTGGAAAATACCTTAGCTCTTGTCTTTATTATGCTATTTTATATCACGGTAGAAAAATCTCTCTTTAACTTAAATTTTACGAAATCGCATGTAATTTTGTTTATTAATGGTAGTACTCATTGAAAAGAAATAGGTACAGATGCAAATGAATCAGTGCAGAACTCTTCTAACTGAACTCTTGAAACAGAAGTCTGACTTTATAATATACTAGGTGGGCGATTTTTATCTAGTTAGCACCTCACTCATGCCTGACAAATAGTATTATTGGATAATATTATGAAGTTACCTATTTTTATCAGCAAGGCGTTCTGTTACAAAAAATAACAACGTGTATGACCAAAATAAACCTATCAGATAGGTATTTAAGTGTTATTTCAAATACATTAAGTAACACAATTAATATCTGACGTCCATAAAAAAACTTAATTTGAAAATGTTGCAAGGGAGTCTGATGCCTACCTACTGTACCACTTGTGTGCACTTCCATTTATTCTTTATACTAGGTAGTACATACCTAAGAAAAATAAACGCTATCTCAGGAATTAGAGATCACTTAAACGACGGTACTTTCACTCTAAATAAACAATAAAACATTATTATTGAATGTGCCCAATTAACAATGTCAAATTTCATGTTTAAGCCCTTCATCGATAAATCATATTCACGGTTCCAAACTTAGGTGTTTTCCCCCTAAAAAATTGGAATAATTTTTTGGGGGGCTATATTTTTAGGGGAATAAGGGATATTTTATTTAGACTTTTTTTTATTTTTTTATTTATTAGAAAAATATACAAGGCGTTGATTGAACCAATAAAGCCAATAATCTTATTTATTTTTAACGCAGAGGTTTAGTGACATCTGGTATAAATGCTCGTTAGGTACTAAAAATGTGTTTTGTTTACTTATTGATTATTTATTAAATTATGTTTCTTTATCAAGTAATTATTTATTTTCTTATTAATGATTCTATAAAATATATTTGTCTAGGGGAATTTCCAAGAGATAACGGGTATTTTAGGGGTTTTTCATTTCGGCATTGGAGAGAAAAAATTCTGAGAGTTGGGAACACTGATCACATTTCAAAATAGGCCCTGAATATATCAGATGAATACTGTCCGACGTCGGTCTACCCGTCTCATTGAATCAAGTTAATTTCCGTCAGAAAAAAACAATGATACCTTACGTTAATATTATTAGAAGATTCAAAGTAAACAGAATCATTAAAAAAAGTACCCAATCCACAAAATACGACACGAGTTATTAGCATGAAACTTTATCCAGACATTTATAACCAAATACTAGATTTAAGTACATGATATGACTCCGAACTGCGAACCAACCTGGGGGTCTCTACCATAAGCTCTTAAATCAGGAATGTTTTAATACTACATCGACTTTTCGTACCATGGGGTCTACCATAAGCGCTTAAATTAAGAATGTTTTTAAAACTACATCGACTTTTCGTACCATGAAGTCTAGGATACAACCTTGTTCTAGGATAGTTTTGCTTTACAATACTGTTAGATGGCAGTTTTGTGACGTATCATTCATTCACGTCAATTGTGACAGCTAGCAGTAATATTCTTATGTCATATTTAGCGATCTTAAAAAAGTTAATAGTTATCTATGCAGTTCTTCACAGTACAAAACTTTTTTTATGGTTTTATTTATCGTGCACAATTATTTTTAGCTCAAATACAGAAATAAGTGATATATTCACGAAGATATAGTCTATCGTGTATTTTTTTATTGCTGTTATAGCGATAGCATCTTTAACAAAGCTCAATAAGGGTGCCACCGCTTCATCTAAAACCTTAGTTATTAGTATGACTTAATATAAAGACGAAAATTACTAATTAGAAAAATGCATATCGAATAAAACTAAATAATAGATTTTAATAACTAAGGAATCTTAGTCTGGCGTAAGGGGACGTATCTAAGTAAGTTTTATACTAATTGCACTAGCTGATTATATTGTGAAAAACAATTGGAAGCCATTTTTATAAGAAAGAAGAAGAAGAATAAAAAAAGAATGTAGCAGGTAATATACAAAATTTACAAAAACCATTCGTTCATTGCGGTAATAAAACAATACTGATTTAAAAGCTTATGGTACGAACTAAAGTAATGATATTTTATGACAGAAGTAAAACTTTCCTTTTTTAAGACTGTTTCGTTAAAGCTTATGGTAGGCCCCCTGTTCCAGGATAATATTGTTTATGAGTCTGTTAAATAAGAATTTCATATTTGACAATGACAATAGTTTTGGTAGAGATGTGTCAACTTGATTTGATAACCCGAGTCAACTCGAGTTAGGTCCAACTCGAATCGACTCGAGTTGATTTGTCTATAACTCGAATTGGCAATTGCCAATAATCGCACTCCCCACGCGCCGCGACAGCGCCGTCTGCGTGTCGACCGCAGCTGAACGACACAGGCGAAGCGAAGATCCTATCATTCGAAACTATATTCATTGGTGCAAATGACAAAAAAATAAATACTGTCAACCTCGCGGTTTTTACAACTTCACTAGGATTTTTTAAATATTGTCGCACATTTGAGATTATATTGGACTGCCAGTTGTGGTGTGGTTGTTTACTACTTGTTATTATCGTTTGTTTGCGCTTACTATATTTTTTTAAAAAACATGCTAGGACCGAAATATAATAAAATAGATTGTGATATCTGTATAGATAATTAATTAATACCATTTTATACTTTCGACTTCATCAAGTTGGAATGATATTATTTTGTTAAGATTAGTAAATATAAATAGAGTTATTGAAAATTGATGTAAATTACGTTCTTTAAATAAATAAAAATACTCATTACAATTAATGTCAAAAGTAAGTAACATAATAAATGAATTGATTTTTTCATCATCGCAATAGTTATATTTATTCTACTTAATTGATTCAAGCGTTATTCTGTAGACCTTTTTTTATGTTGTTAGAAGACAAACAAGCAAACAGATTTCTTGATGGTAAGAAATCATTGCCGCCTAAAGACACAAAAGGTGGTAATGGTGCGTTGACAACCTGAGGTTGGTTTTTTAGACCTCGAGCAAAGGTAAGTAAACCGGCTACCTCATACTCCCAACCGGAACTCGTCAACGACAAGTACTGACGTAACGGTAGGAATAGATAAGGTGCAGATACCAATCCGGGTGAGTCGGTACAAAACTCTAACACCTAGTGATATGTCACGGTGTTAGTGACATTAAGCCTATGCTCGCTTTTTATGATCTGCCTGGCAGGAAGGCAAGAGGTCTATTATGCAAAAAAGCCCTGACCAACACGGTTAATAAAACAACAAATCTCACATCGCTACTCCACCAACACGGAACGGACGCGGAATTTCGAAGTAAGAGTTGTTGTTTTATTTATATTTATTCTAGAAAACATTTCTTACCGCATTTGATTCGTTAAGAAACAAACGAGTTATTAAAATTGATAAAAACAATGAAAAACAACCGTGGTTGAACGTTATTTTAGTTAACTCGAGTCAACTCGAGTTCAATTCGAGTTACCGAAATTTTAACTCGAGTTGATTCGAGTTAAGTTTAACCCGAGTCGTCACATCACTAAGTTTTGGCGCCATCGGGAGAAAACATGTTCGAAGTTTTTTTCATAATTATTGAATTTCGTGTTTATATTGAGTAAAATTAGTCGGTTTTGGTGGCATTTTATAGAATTTTGTTCACTGAAAGTGCATAAATGAAATAACTATGAAGAAATCAGCGTATCGTCTATTTCGTCGTTGCCGCCAAATTTCACTATATGAGCTTGAGTAATGAGGCCACCACTTTACCCAAGGCTCTGACATGACTTTGTAAATAGTGAGGAATGACTGTGAATTAATTAATTAATATGGAAGCCATGTGACTAAAGACTATGAGAATTAAATAATACGGAAGACGTGGCAGCATGGCCTAAAGGCCTTAGCCGGCCCCAGAAAGGGGCAAATTAAAAGAAAAAAAAGAAGGCAAAGACAATTGACTGATGTCATTTCATGTTTTTTTTTTTGCCCAACATCAAATACAAATTGCAAACGGGCATTCTTTTATGTATTTTTAATTTTTGTAAAGTATGTTTTGTAACTTGTAACTTTAACAAGACACGAAAGCCCCAAAGTACATCAAAGTTTGTGTTTCTTATAACACTTTAAGTCTATTATCTTTTATTAATTGATTAAAAAATGTTTTCGCAAAGTTAATATCGAACGGCTGTAACTGTTTACTAATAGTTACTTTAGGTGTCAATAATTTTACCTCAACACCAGTTTATAGGCAAACAATATAATGACTAAGTGGAAGCTGTGTCGGCAAACATTTAGCAGTGAAGAGTTTAAATTTGTTGAAGGCGATGAGGTTACAGTCGGCCGTGGACTCAACAATACAATAACACTCACGAGTCTGGTCGTATCACGACATCATTGCATAATTAATGCCAAGAAAGATGAAGTATTAATAACAGATTTAAAGGTAAAACAGTGTGCATCCTAAAAAACTAACACTGGCCTACAGAAACAAGTTTTTGGTTTGGTGCAGCTCTGTTCGCATCTGTAGTCGGTAAAGTAGATAGTATGAATTACATTGTTGCTACTAGATGTCCGACAGGTTTAGTTTATCTACAATTCTCATATTAACTTTTTTCTAGTTTTATTCGAAATCAGTTCGTATTACAGTTGTTTTTGTGGCATTAATTCTTTAATTATCCTGGACTATCTCACTCAAGAAAATCACTGAAAAAAAAAACCATAATTCCAAATAAATTAATACTTTCCCTAAAGTATTTATTTCTTTTTGATTTTATGAACAAGAGCTGATATGAAAAAAGTGACTAAATTTCTCATATCAGCTCTCCTCATACTCAAAATCAGGTATAAAATCTTAGGCACCAAAATGAGTGTAGGCCAGTGTAATAATTGTTTAGAATAAGTTTAAAATCTCGCATACTACACTATGTTTAATCTTACTACACAACATATTGAAAATATTTACCTATAACTATCTAAGCCTATCGTAAGTTTAAAAGCTGCTCAAGTAAGCTTTAAGCAAGAAGCCTTTACAATTAAATCTTCTGTATAGGTATATAAAGTTTAGATAGTTAATAGCACTATTGCTGATACTCAAACACTTGTAATAGGAAATAGATTTTTATTTAGTTTTATTTGTTTCAGAGCTCTAATGGCGTATATGTGGGAGCCAAAAAGATTCCTCCAAATATTCCTTTCTCTTTAACAGATGCTGATATAATAGGAATTGGTTGGACAATGGGGGTTAGTGGCCAAGTGAGTGACAGTGAAAAATTTGTATATAAGCTTGTAAAAGAAAAGTCATCTGTAACAGATAGACTCCATTTCCAAAATGAAAATTGGCTAGATTTATGTGAAGCAAATATAATTTCAAAAGCCTCAAAAAATGAGCCCATTAATTCTAATAAAGTCTCACCAATTTTAAATTGCAGTCGAGCACTTAAACGAAAAACAAGTACAGAATCATATAATTCTAGTAAAACAAAAAAAAGTTCTCCACTCACAATTAATAGGAACAATCTCAAAATAGAAAATGATTTAGAAAAAGTGAATCATAATGCATTTGAGATAATAGATTGTCCTAATAAAGTACCAAAGTCTGAAATTGAAGACTTTGAATATGAAGCATTTAATATCAAACAAGAAGAGTACTTAAGTAATGAAGAACCAATATTAATTGATAGTGATAGTGATATAGAATCAGAACAATGGTTATCCAGACTGTCACAAAGCTCACCAGCAAAGCCTCCTTCTAGTATTGATATGCAAGTTAATGCTTTTGGTGACAGTTCATATAGTCAATTAGAAGATGTAACATTTAATAAAGTCCAAATTAATGATACTGATGAAGAAATGCTAAATGATTTAGTAATAATTCTCCCTCCACCAGATATTAGTTCACATGAAAAAAGTATTAAAGCTTTGAATGCAGAAGCTGTTAGTAACTCTGTTAAACAAGTTGATAACTCGTCAACTTATCATCAAGAATCAAATGTAATAGCAAAATCAAAGAGTATTGATGTTGTTGATGGTGGCAATTATGGCCCTACTAATCTTACGAAAAATCGAAATAAATCTCTTGATGAAGTCATACAAAGTGTTGAATTAGGAAATAAAATTCAAATTATAGAACCTCATATAGTTCCAGAGAAACGAAAATCTAGAATAGCACAAGAAAGTAAGTTTAATATGTGTTAGCTTTTGAAATTTATTCTGATTATATTATGTTGTAATTAGCTCACATGACAAACTTGTACAAAGTTTAATAAATTGATCATCATCATTAGCCGGAGGACGTCCACCACTGGACATAGGCCTTCCGCAAAGAGCTAGAAGTCAAATAAATTGATAATGGTTTATATTGCTATAAAAAAATTTAAATACTATTACACATATTCTATTATTATTTATTAATTCTATTAATAGGAATATTATTAATACAGAACAATAACATGTTTACAAATTTCTCATTTTTTCCTACAATATAGTTTAGCTGTTAGAAATCAGTTTTTTGTTTTAAAAAAAACTCTTGACCAAGAAAAGTTACTGACAAAATGAAAATGTTTATAAAACGCTAAATTTAATTTTAATGATATTAAAGTTAAAATGAGTTAAAATGCCTATTTTATAATAAAAATTATAGAATATCACTATTCACATAAACCTACAAGAGGCATCTGTGACGCGTCTATACAATAATAAACCTACCACCGGATCGGAATGCGGTCACACACTGAGAAGATCCGGCAAGTAACTCAGCAGGCTTGTCTTTTTTTTAAATGTTTACAATAATTAACGTATACATAAGATTTATCAGAGATTGGCCTGAGGAGCAATTAATCCCAAGCCGTCTTATCAAGTAAATATTCAGCAATGGTATAATAGCCCTTTTCATTTAATTTACATTTAACACCTTTCTTAAATTTATTCTATTATAAATTTATTGTAGTAAATTTTAATTGGGAAGTTTATTGTAGAACTGTATACATTGGCTCATGAAAGAATGGCTTACTCTGGAGACGAGACACACGCACAACAAGAATATTTTTATTCCTTGTATCACAATTTCTTTTAAATGAACTTGAATTTCTGTGAACATACATTAAGTTTTCAAAGATATACTGTTATGCTACAGCTAGAATTTTGATTTCTTTGAATTTTGCTCTCAGGGAAACTCTTGGGCCTAGGTTATAAATTGCCTTTATGGCTCTCTTTTGTTAAATATAGTATTTACTTCGGCAGAGCTCCCCCAGAGAAGAATTCCATAAGAGATGATACTGTGAAAATAACTAAAATTAACCATCCTAGCAGTTTCAACATCAGTTAGTTGTCTCATTTTTTTAACAGCATAAGCTGCTGAGCTTAACCTAATTGCAAGTTTATCAATGTGCGGGCCCCATTGCATTTTTTTTACCAATAGTTATTCCTAAAAACGTAGTAGAATCTACCAGGTTCAACTTGTTCCCATTAAGTTGTACGTTTGTATCTACTTGCCTCAAATTTGGCATTGAAAATTTAATACAATAAGTTTTTTTTTTCATTCAGAAAAAGATTATTTACATTGAACCAGTGTACAACTTTTAAAATCGCATTGTTCGTTTCGTCATACTTACCCAGTTGTCTTTTCACTTTAAATATAAGTGAAGTGTCAATGTAGCCAAGGCTCCAGGAAGAACACTTTTAAACAAAAATCCACATCAAAATTGATCCATCCTTCAAAAGTTATGATGCCACAAACAGAAACATACATACACAAAGACAGACACGTCAAACTTATAACACCCCTTGTTATCCGTCACATGTAATACAACCCCTCGTTTTGAGATGGGAGTTGAAAACACGCATTAGAATTTTTTGGAAAGTGTAATGCCAGAAACACATGAACATAGAATTAAACAAGTCAAACATACAACATCCTGTCTTTTTATTGTACTTTAAAAGAAATTACGAGACAGACCTGATACCATAACACCAGCCCTTGTTAGTGTTTCAACTGCTAGGTCTCACATGTGCTTAAAAGTGAAATACCATAGTGCAGATGCATTAGCTAATGTCTGTTCCGATGCTGATGCAAATGAGCTGATCACTTTGAATGCCTTGACAGATTTCCATACACTATAGCTAAGAATCATCTCGATCATCAAGTCAGCTTCCAAACAATTTGACTTTATTTGACTCTAAGCAAGCGTCTAGGATTAGGGTGATAATAATTCAACAAATCAACTTTTCACACTTTCACGTAATTTCAAAACTCGATGGAAAACAAAAGGTGTCATTAGTTTAACATGTCTCTCTCTCTCTCTCTCTCTCTGTGTCCATCTGTTTGTGTCATCATAACTTATGAGCAAATGATCCTATATATCAATAATAATGTTTTTTAAAGCTTATGTGATCAAGATGGTTCTTAGTTACATCACATGATATTACTTTATCAGGGGTTCATTGAAGATTTTTAATTTTAAAATTATTAAAGTTGAATATTGACAAAAATATTTAAAATTTTAGATAAACCAAAATCCTCACATAGTAAATCCAAAAAGAAAATTCCTTGTACAATTGTTATCACCAATTCACTAAAAGAAGAAAGAAAGAAAAAGCTTAAGGAAATTGCATCTAAAGACAAAGAAGAGCTAGACAAAGAAGACTTGGATCAACTTAATAATAAAAATTCCAACAGTGATACTAACAAACCAGTTGTTAATGCTAAAATAACTACATCAAATAGAGGAGCTTTTCTGACTGATTTGGCAGCAGCTACAATCAAACCAACAAAGAGAAAAAATGAAACAAAAACTTCTACATCTAAGAGAGAAAGCAGATCACACCACAAGAAACAAACTGAAAAAGACAAAGATAAAATAGACGTAGCCACAGTAAAACCGACAAAAAGAAAAGATGATGGAAAAAAGGACACTGCATTGGTATCAAATAAAGAATCTAATAAACACCGAACAAAACAAACAGATAAGGATAAACATGAAATAGAAAAAAATACAGACAAAGGTGTCAATAGCCGTCGCAGAAGTAGATCAAGCTCTCGTAAATCTATTCAATCAGAAACTTCTGCAGTCAGAGATCGAATAAATTCTGATAACAGTGCTGATTTGTTCCCTGGAAAGCTAGTTTCAATGGTTGGGCCTGTACCTCGGAAACCACCGAAAAAAACAGTCAGATTTTCTGATGCGCCTCAAATTCGTGAGTTTGAAATTGAACCTGGAAACAGATTAAATAAAACTAGCTCAGTTAAAACAAGGTTACTGGACAGAGTGCAACAAAAACCTAAATTTTCGAGAGAAAAAATTGCACTGATGACTATCCTTAAGTGGAACCCACAATGGCTTCATGAGCAAACAATTTATCCAACCCCTCCTCCGATTTTAGCACACAATAATCCTCCTATGGCCATTTTTCATTCATTTAACAGTCACAGTCAATATGTACAGTAAGTAATACTCACTGTTTTTTTAAAGCCGATAAATACTGAATGTGCTTACTGAAATACAGTTTAGAGCAGGGGTGGGCAAATTCTTTTGACCGCGGGCTACCGGCCGTAAAACCGTAAAACCGACCGTTAAAAAAATCTAGTGGCGGGCCAGTAAATTATAATTAATCTTGAGGCGGGCCGGTTTATTAAAACACCTAAAAATAGCAGTACATATTACGAATATAAAACGTTTATAGATAACATTAGGCATTTTTTATTTTATTTTACAATCCTTTATTAAAATAAAATCTATTTATGAAGTCTTAACATATGAAATACGCGATATATGTGTATGAAGTATCGATTCAGTACCTTAATTGTTCAAATTTCAATAGTATTTTAACGTTTCGATCATTAATTTTTAAGAAGGTTCATATTTTTTTTAAAAAAAACCTCTCAAGTCCCGGATCCGGCCCGCGGGCCGTAGTTTGCCCACCCCTGGTTTAGAGTATTCAAATATCTTTAGACATATCAGTAAACCCAACAAGAATATTTATGTATATGCTGATATATTGTATTATATGAGCATCTTAAACCCTAAAGATGTTTTTGTAAGTTAAAAGGAAGTCTATATTTTGCTTTGAAAGCTGTATTTTTTTTATTTCCCTTTTATTAAGAATAATTTATTTGAAAATATGAAAGTAGCAAATGTGATTATTTAATTGGGCTTCTAGTTTTGGCGCAATTTTTTTTACGATATTCTGCATCTCCATGAACAAAATGACCTGAAATCTCGACACCTAAATATAACAAAAAAATATAAAATCATAACTAATCAGTAGATTATTTAGTTGTTTATCTCATTGTATTAACCACAAAGCAGTAACTACAGAATATTAAGAACTCTGTTATAATTTATTACAATATGTACCTATTTAACCTCATGTGAGAGCAAGTGTAGGTTTTTGTGCATACTAACAATAAATCTAGGTGGTTTGTTATTTTAAAGTGTAGTACAAGTTTAAGATAAATTAAATAATAATTGTGCTTTTTGTGATTAAGCAACAATAATATAATATATGTGACTCTGGAACTGGAAAATATTATAATGATATTAATATAGATAGTCTTAACAAGTGACAGTAATGTCAATTGACTCAGTTATGGAAAATGAAAACAAAGAGATAAACAAAACATATATATTTGATATTTTTCATCGTCGGCGCTTAGTAAAACTTCCAAATATTCATATTTTAAAATAAAGAATCACTTGTGCTGTTTTACATATTACTTATAATTTATTATTTTGTAAATAGCCTGCCGGTTTCGATTATACAGCATCATCAGGGCAAAATTACGAAATAGCACTCTGCTACGATATGCAATGTCCAAACGAAATAGAGTTTGATTTATATCGATATAGATATTCTCTACTATGCATAAAAATTAGATTAGGTAATAAAATTAAAATTTTACCATTTTTCAGGTTAGTTGGAGATCTACTTTTAATGGAAATTTGGGAATATTTAACTCAGGGTTACAATAAAACCAACAAACAAATGAATAAAAAATTGCCACTGAGAATAGAATATTTACCCCCTGCTCCAGTAGAAGAGAGATATTTTGAATTGTTTAATATAACCGTCAAAAGTAAGTAGACACACAAGGTTTTTTTATATTATTATTATCCCAAGGGCTACTGCCGCTATCAAAGACGCGAAAACCTCTAAGACATTTTTTTTCTGGTGTAAGGTTTAGAGAGCAGGACGGGCTTAAGAAAAGTTGTTTCCTGAATTCAGGGATGTTGGTGTGTAGGGAGGAGGTTGGGGAAGTAGAACTTGTCCGAGTTATATTTTACCCGGGTAACAGGGTGTAAGGAGGCTGCGCGCGTTTCGCTACACGGTCTCACTCGGATAACAGAACTAGGAAGGAGTGCAACTCATTACCGGGCAGGTAGGTAGCGTGTTTGGAACTGGTTAGGATAAGCTGTGGTAGGCAGGGTACTAAATACTAATAACTTTCCCGCCCAAAGAAGATACACGAGGTTAGAAGTCCTCTAGTTATATATAATCTTTACTTTTTCTTGTTGCTATTATTCAAGGTTTTGCAAACTACGTTGTCACGAAAGGCAGCGCCAGTCAGTTTTTTTTTCCATTTACGTTATTCAAAAAATTTTTAAACTCCATAACCTTATCTCAGTGTATGTAAGACTATTTTTATGAACGCTAGACTATTATTAGATATCAATAAGCTACAAAGGTGACGCAAACACGCAAGAATTTTAAAAAAAATGGTTATGTCTGATAAGCATTTTTTAAATTCTTGTGTCGCTAACATATCACTAGAACGTTTTTTGGTGTCAGGATGTAACACCCCCTTCCGCGATTGATAACTTAATAATGTTTAGTACTGTTTATTTTTATCATAGCGTCAGTGCCTACCCCGTACTATCCCGTACTGTTGGATAAGATAGGTGTACTTGCACACTTGGCCTAAGATCGTAGTTATAAAATAATGACACACGAGCAATGTCTGGTATGTTTAGAGACAACAGTTGTCTCTTACTATCAAGAGTCTCTTGTTTGTTTGCATCTTAAGAAATACAAAAATCCATCTTATTTTGATTGTCTTATTTTCGATATTTGAAAGATAAGGATAAAAATAACCTTAACTATATCTCATCAAAATTGGACGAGTAAGAGCGGTGATAAATAAATATCCATTAACAAATTGATTTAACCCCAAAGTAAGCAAGTTATATGCTTGTGTTATGGGTGTTCGTCAACGATAATAATACAAAGAGATACTTAAATAGATACTAGAATAAACGTAATAAAATCCCAGACCCGGAAATAAAGACATCAATGTTCTTAACACAAATACCTGGTCGTCGGAAGAGCCTCGCGGATGGATTGTGGAGTAAGACGAATACACCAAACTCTTTGGCCAGAGGCAGATGATATTTGCGATTGAAGAAAAAAATTGTGGTTTTTACCGTGTGGACTAATATTCTATAAAAAAAGGTTTGTGTGCGATTCACACACAATAGAAGTGAAACTTCAGTAAATCGACAAAAGAATGAGATGAATATATATAATCCTACACATTTTTGTATTTGTGTCTCTTACCTGTCGTTTTTTCCGTTGCATCCGGTTTGAAATCACAACGAAAGAATACTAACTAAGGTTCACTTCAAAAAACTAGCTGAGCCGACAGACGTTGTCCTTTCCTGTTTTTATTGATTTTTATATGAACCTTCTCCTGATGATAACTAACATAACCAAAAAATTATTATTAGTAAGTTTGGTCCATCCATTCCCGCGTGATGCGATGACAAAGGGAAAGGAGGATTAATTTTATATATGTCGGAACGTTATAAGCGAGGTGTAGTTACGATGGTCATAAGCATGTTTGGCGTAGCGGTTTGCGCTCCTGTGAGAGACATGTTTCTTTTTTGTTCACTTATTTTGGAAGTCAGAAGTATGTTTGTGGTATAGTAGTCATAATTCTAGTTGGCATAGCACTTGATGCAACTGTTGGTTCATTAGTGATTGACACGTTTCTGTTGATTCGTTTATAACTGCTACGCCCATTTAAACCGTAGCAACCATGTATCTTTTGACCCACTTTGTGTAAGTCTCGCAGTGTTTGGGCCGTTGTCTAGTATAGAGGTCGCCTCTGGTATTAGTTTCTCTCTGTCACAGGATGATATAGGGATTTGCAGTATCGTAATTCTTGATTCAATTACGATTCGAAATTCTGGTGTTAGTCCTTTTCGAGTGTGCATTATTTGGTCGGCACTCACGCTGAGGGCCGGGGTGAAGCCTTTTGCTTCACCCTTGAAGGGTTTTGCTTAAACACTCATACCGTGACGTGTTTACGTAATGTTGTCATAGTAGTCCTGTTATTCCAATTTTTACAATGATTTGTTTAGCAAAAGAGCAAAAGATGGGTGTACGCTATAATCGTTTGTAAGAAAGTACGGTAATGTTTGTATACAGTGTGGTGAGTGATTGAGCGGCTACTGTATTGTTTATCGGTATGATAAGTATTATGATATAATTAATTGTGAGGATCCACTAGATAAGGTGTTACAGCTTTGTTGTTTACTGAATAGGCTGTACTTGCTACGGAGAAACAGCCAACGCTCTTGGACTACCATCGCAGTGGCTTCTGTTCAGCACCTATTTACGTCTGTGTTGCACTCTTACATATATACGAGGGTCAAACTGAAAGTTCTTAGAAAATCAAAAACTAAGCATTCTAGCAAGTTATTAGTTTTATTATAACTTTTCAAAATAGCGTCCATTTACAT
>NJDD01000388.1:239641-251367 GCA_002245505.1 Calephelis nemesis
ATTCATTAAACCAGTTGTAAACTGTGGCACGAGATGGGGCTTCATCGTGAAAAGCCAATCGAAGTCTATCATAACTTTCTTGTTGACTTATATGACATCGAAAGTCGTTAAAAATCATTGCACAAAAATTTTCTCGGCTTAAATTCATTCTGACGTGCACAGACAATTTTCAATTTGCCGCCAAATCGTAAAACAAATGACAAATGAATGAAATGTATACTCAATATTATTGGTAAAGAGTTCTTTTAAGTTGCCAGTTCTAAAAACTTTCAGTTTGGCCCTCGTAACATACTAGCGGCCGGGTACGTACTTCGCTACGTATAAACTGAAATATTAAAAAAAATGACCGCATGAATGACATAACACAACAAAACAAGGAAAGAAAAAAAGACGGGTTGCACTCCGGGAGTGCCGGCAGAAGTGAAAACGTGAATATTAACGTTGTGCATTTTTGATATTATTGGATGGTTAGGTAATTGAACGAATGGCTTTAATTATCAGTATGAAAGTACTGTCATTTATGCACAAATATTATTTTCATGTTAATAACCTGCGTTTGGCTTGAACCTCGCCTTTTTGGCGACAAAAACTCGCTAAAGTTAGACCACGTGACGGCTAGGAGTGTCGTCATATTATCTGTATAACGAAGATTGCTCGTCTACACATAAAGCTTATTTTCACGATGGAACAAATAGAGCAATGTCTGTTGATATTATACGTATCTGCTTACATGTTGCCTTGTGTAATGGTAGGTATATTGCGGCGTATTATCCATTGCGAATCCTTTAATCTTCGGAAATATCTAAGCCATACAAAAACAGCAATGAATCTACGTTTTATTTTAGATCTCGCGCCGTCATATCCGCGCATGAGCTCTGCGCCGTCTTACAATCTGACGATCTGACGCGAGTTTAGAAGTTTTTACCCAATCCAAAATAAGTGCGCAACGCCGCTAAAGAATTTTTCACTTCAAAAACAACTGACAGCACAATCCCCATTTGAAAAAAGTTTCAATTTGGCTGAAAAATACCCATTAACGAAATGATCCGCTATTTATTGAATTCATTTGTTACAAAAAATGTAATAAATGAAGAACCGATATTATGCAAACTTCACATAAACCATCTACTAAATAGTCCGAACAAGGCCTAAATATTTGGTTTGGATAGGTGAGCCCGTTCTTGAGTTATAAAATTACAACGAAAAGTGGCATTGATGTTAATATATATAGATGATTTTGATATTCTTGTTAGGATTCAAACTCAAAATAGATTTTATTACGTAGATCTATGCAAAGATTACAAAGATTCTGGTGACGCGTCTATATAATTCTAAAAACTACCACTGGATCAGAACGCAGCTACTCACTAAGAAGATCCGGCGAAAGAAACTCAGCGGGCTTGTCTTTTTTCTGTGTGGATGTGGTGAGTGTTGTACTGTTTTTAGAAGTTTCGTTGTTTATAAAAAATATTTTGTTTAAGTTGCGTCACCTACACCGGATGCAAAACATTTACCAAGAGTTGGAGAGATTTTGATGGTGGAGTTTGGCCCTGAAAATAAAAGACTTCTTAGATTTTTCTTTGTCCACAACGTCAGGCAAGTTCCAGCACCGCCAAGTAAGTGTTAAATATTATCTTTGTTGCAATATGTAGGGGAGACCAAAGTGAGTTGTGACAGAGGTGACATAGGAGAGTTGCGACATCGTCGATTTTTGGCAATCTATAAACTGTTTGTGAATTCGCAATAGTGCACGTTTGCTAGCTTGAGACCTGAACTGATAAACGTACAGTGTTGCGAGCTCAATATCCGTTAATAGGTTCCAAAAAATCAACGATGTCACAACTCTCTTCTGTCTCAACTCACCTCGGTCTCCCCTACTTATTATTTGGTACAACCACGGAATAAAGAAATTGGGGAAAGTGTTATAAGATATTTTTACTATGAGTCCTGTTGCCTCCAAGACACATACATTTAAACGATAATCTTTTAGAAACACACTCAATGTACATAAATAAAGGTCTTGCCCAATTAGTGGGTTTTTTTTAGATAGAAAAAGTGCAAAGACCGACTACAACTATTCAAGTAGGTCCACATCGCGATTTGATAATTATTTTTTCGATAGATACCAACTGGTTTCGAAAAGTTACCACATAAATTTTAGCAATATTTTACTAGCAGGTTTCGAGTTACACTCCGAAAACCACTAGTCGGAACACAATAAAATTAAAATGGAACCATCTCGGAATTATGACCTATCTTTCTAAAACAGAGTCATTGAAATCGGTGGGCTATGAACGGAATAATCGCTTAACAAGCGTTTAAGAAAACATGCAGTCGAATTGAGAACTTTCCCCTTTTTTGGAGTCAGTTGAAAACGTAGCTAAATTACAGATATGGCATGTTCCAATACATACCTCTTTTGCGCCATCTCATAACTCATTTTGTTATTGTGCCATCATCGTAACCCTCGTGAACTTACCATACAAAACTCTTGAAAATTATTAATTTTATCAGAATGGGTTTTAAATCGTTTGTACGTGATTGTACCAACTTTTTTTTCGTTTGTACATCAATAGTTAAAGGGGACCCAAAAGGGCCCACCATGCAAAACTCTTGAAAATTAGTTTTTTTTTATCGGAATGGGCTTAAAATCGTTTGTACCTGATTGTACCAACTTTTTTTTCGTTTGTACCTCAATAGTTTAAGCCTCTAATGTATAATTTTAAACTAATACCCCCTTAAACTATTGAGGTACAAACAAAAAAAATGCTATTATAATCAGGTACAAACGATTTTTAACCGATTCCGGTTAAGAAAAACAGATTTTTGAGAACTAAGAATGGGCCCCCCATTAGGCCCCCTTTGAATTTTTAGAATCGTTTATACCTGATTGATACAATCAGGTATAAACGATTCTAAACATATTCCGATAAAAAAAAGATTTTCGAGAATTATACATTGGGGGCTTAAACTATTGAGGTACAAACGAAAAAAAATTTGGTACAATCAGGTACAAACGATTTTAAACCCATTCCGATAAAAAAAAACTAATTTTCAAGAGTTTTGCATGGTGAGTTCACGAGGGTATATCATCATAAGTTACAGAACTTTTATCAGCAACCCGTACTACTTTACCCACTAAATCAACTATAGCATCAAAGTATACTTTATACATAAAGGGTAAGCGGATTTAATAATTAATCTAACTAAACAAGCAAAAGTTTCATATAATTAATTGATTAACTTTACTTTCTCCTAATGTTCAATATTGATTTTTATTGAAAAAACAAAAATAATTTAGCAATCACCTTGTGAAAATATTTGTCATTATTTATGTGGTTTACACTGACGCTGGTATTTTTGCATACAACAAGAGAGTTACTGTATGTTGCTAAAAATTAGGTGATGTGAATGATCGCCAACTGATTATTGAATAAAGACAAAAAGAATTAAATGTGTGTTTTACTCTTGATGCCCGATGATTTCCCTTTCATCTGAGGGTGCAAAACCTTACTACTTTTTGTATTTCACACTTTTAGTAACTTCATCTTGATGAACTATAAAATAAATTAAAAAACTATTGTCGCCTCTGTGGTTTTGCGGTTCAGGTGTTGGATTCGACTGCATGAAGTCCCAGGTTTGAATCCCGGGTCAGGCAACAAAAAGAAAATTTGGTTTTTCCATTTTTCTAATAAAAAAGAAAAGTTGCTCGGGATTGGATATGTGCCTGTTTGGCGATAGGCTTGCCACCTATCACATTTTTTGATTTAGTGTCTTCGGATAGTTGTGGTTGTGCCTCTGCCTACTCTTTCGAGGATATGGGCGTGAAGATACTTCTTTTTGTTTTTTAAAAAAAATACTTAGTGTAAAATTTTGTCAACATTCAAAACATATAATTATATTTTTATTTATAATATTTTTCACTTGTTTCATTCACAAGTGTCAGAATTTCAACACATAAATTGCATAAAGTATGAATTCATTACATTGTTATTTCACGGTTTGCTTATGTTATCCTGATCCAAGCCTCTGGTTACCAAAGCGCCATAACATCTTTAGTGACTGTAGGTTGCCTTTACTTTTTAGAAGGCAGCTTCTCGTCTTTGGCTGGGGTTGTGATTTCACATGCTGGAAGAAATATTAGTACTTTCCTCCCCTTTGCACAAATTTCTGTATTTCTTTAAAAAATGGCAACCCTAGAAATAATTGTGTGTAACAAATCATACTTATACTACTTTTTACTCTCCAACTCCAAAATATATGTTATTGTTGCAGATAAAAATGTATCAATATTTAGCATATCTCTGTACACTACATTCACGGAATCAATGAAATGCTTGAAGCCAGGAGACTTGTTGTTGGGAACAATATTGGCATATATAAATAATGAATTGATGTTATTCGAAGCAATGGAATATTTAGCTGAATCTCCACTAAGCGAGGCAATTTTAAGACCTCATCCAATGCACTTCCCAAAACTAGACAATATTAACGGTCTTAACATGAATTCACAGGTAATTACATCCTATTAATATTAAAATGCGAAAGTTTGTATGTATGGATGTATGGATGTTTGTTACTCTTTCACGCAAAAACTACAAAGCCGATTACGATGAAATTTGGTATGTAGGTAGCTGAAGACCCAGAATAACATATAGGCTACTTTTTATCCCGGAGTTCCCGCGGGATTGGGACTTACGCGGGTGAAACCGCGGGGCGCAGCTAGTTTAATAATAATTTGTAAAGGATAGCGCACATTTTGGACATTTGGCGCTTGGCAGCGTTATAATCCGCCTAGATCGCTTTCATACATTTTTAATAGAACAACATGGCGGATTTACGCGCAACATTCTCACCTGCATCTCCCGCCTACTGTCGCCAAAGAAGGAAGTAAAAAGATATTAATAATGTAAATAGAAGGGCTAATGACATTTTAGGAGACAGAACTCACGGAGCGATTTTTACCCGCACCCGTCGGTCGTGGTTTTGCGAATTTATTTCGAAACTCACGAGACCAGTAATTTATGCGGTTCCGCAGCCGCCGCTGTTGAAATTATCGCCCGCAAATTTGGCGGTTAAATAATCAGGTCAAATAGGATAAAATTGTCGCCCGCCAAGCGACCGCAGGGCGCGCGGTCGCAAACTGCCGAGACGGCGACAGATCGCCGCACGCACGATTACCGGGCACACGACCGCTGCCGCGGGAACCGCAAACAACCACAGCCGCTGCGGGTGAAAATCGCCTCCTGAAATGTGATCGCACTTTTTTTTTGTATATAAATCTACATTTAACGCTTAGTCTAACGCTAAATATTTGTTCGAAAACTACTACAATCGCCACTTTCCATACTTGACGATTTTAAAGTAGAGATGCCACTCTTCTTTTTTACTTTACTTTTTTCTACTGAGTAACAAAACTCCGCCAATGCGATGCGGCCAGGCCAGCCGGAGTGTGCTTTGCAATGTGATGCACAACGACCCGACACGCTGCGCCCTGTCCAAATGGACGCTATCCTCAATAGTATACCACATTTCAATTACCATATTCTGGAAATAATTGAACGGTTATCACTGCGTAAGTGACGAATATGCTTGTGTGGAAGTTAAACATTCCATTAAAAAAACCATAATCCTTCTCTAACAAAACATAACTAATTTAATCTTTTACTTCCTTCCATAATTATATGTATTATATAGGTATGTGAATAATATTATATTGTTGTAATAAGCAACTAAATTTTATTACAGTTTTAACACGTTATGGGTGATTATTATATTTATTATAGTATAGTCTCCGAAACCGGCGTGTTTGTATGAAAAGGGTAATGAATGTGAAGGAAGCAAGACAGGTTTGTCAGGATCGTGAGGTCTGGCACTCGATACTCTCTGCCTACCTCGTAAGGGACTTGGCGTGAAGATATGTATGTATGTATTATATTTATTCTGGTATTAGAATCGTTGACTAACACCCCTGACACAATCATGTAATTTGCTTACTTTTCGGTTAGATTCAATTTGTGTAATGTTTGATATTTTCCATCGTCGGCGCTTGGTAAAACTTCCAAATATTCATATTTTTAAATGAAGAAACACTTGTACTGTTTTACGCTATATGTTTTAGACTATTTATAAAATAATAAAGTATAAGTGATACGTAAAACAGTACAAGTGTTTCTTCATTTAAACATATCAATTTGTGTAACTTGTCCGATGACATTAATTTGTTATTATGCTATTTATAATTTTATGAAAGTCAAACAATAATTACATTAATAACTAGGTGCTGCTCCCAATTTCCCACTCGGACTATGTAATCCTAAATCTGATTCCCCGGGAACCTGTTTAGGTATAAAGATAAAACTACAAAATCTTTAGTTTGACCAAATTATACAACATAGCATATTTTTATCAAAATCGGTTTAATACTTTTAGAATTTATCCCAAACATTGTGAAACGAGATTTTTGTATAGATAAATATGTATGTATTGTAATTCATTTCGACTATGGTGGTGGTATATCAATTAATAACGCGAAATCATAAGACCTCCTTTGGTTTTAAGTTATATACTGTAAGTGTCAAAATGTAACTGTAAAGGTTTGTGTCCAACAGTCATTATTTATTTTTTAGTGGACACAACACTTAAACCCAAGTCAAAAGATGGCAGTGAGTTCCTCAATAGCGGCAGCCCTTGGCAATCAGCCGTGTATACAAATGGTGCAAGGACCACCTGGCACAGGTAGGCATACAAGTGTGACTATTAACTCTTTATTAATCCTACTAATATTATGAATGTGAAAGTTTGTATGTTTGTTTGTTACTCTTTCACGCAAAAACTGCGTAACAAATTTTCATGAAATTTGGCACATATATAGAGGGTGAGTTAGATTAACACATGGGATAGTTTTTATCCCGAAAAAATGTTCCCTTGGGACCTTTAACCACGCGGGCTACAACTAGTATATTATATTATTGATATGTAAGGTTACTGGTAATGGGATCATGAAGATTATTAAAATAGAATTACTTTTTTTTTATTACATTGAAAAGGCAAACAATCGGACGGATTTCCTAATGCCAGGAAGTTCACGCCGCCTATGTGCCAGCCCAGCTCACCATTACCACCAAAGGTGTATTTATTAATAGTTAATAATTTTAGGTTACTTAATTTATGTGTACTTGTAAATTGAGCTAAAGAACTCAGGCCAAAGATTTCACCGTGTAGAATCTTAAGTCTTATAAATACGTTTTTTTTAGTTATCTATCAAGCAGTAGTTCGGGTGTGAGATTTCGTACGAACTACCATGTTTGCATTTATACTTTTGCTTTGTTTGCGTTTAGGCGATCGATCCAAATGTATAGATACATTTAGTTGTCTCATTCAGGGTTGTTGCGAATATCAGCATCAGCATCGTTTTCAACATCAGCATCCGCATTAATCGATGCTGATTTTATTGCTGATATTCAGGTCGTGACATGTCCGTTGAGCGCGCACTTACTGGACATGTCACGCTTCCTTGCGCGACGGGAATTTTTGACCAATCAAAGATTGTTACTTGTCATCACAATTGGTAAACAAACTCTTTAGCTACTTATTGTTTTTTTTAAAGTAATTGATCTGGGAGCACGGCAAAGCCCCCGCCAAGACCAGCCAAGCGTAGCGCAAGGGCACTACGAGCCTTTTCTCAAAGTCTTTTGTCGTTTTTTTGAACCCTCATAGAGTTAGTTTTCGATGTTCCAGATACTTCATATTCTCAGAATATGATATCAATAATAGACTAATTAAACATACAAAGTCTCAATCGAATAGTTCTAATAATCTAATATACTTCAATTTTTATTGCTGTCTAAAACACATCGATTTCGTCACTGACACACTGATGATCACCAAAATGTTTGGCTACTTCCTAAAGTGCTAGAAAGCTGAAATGTGTTTTGTAATCTAAGTTTAGTATACAACCAACAAAAAATTCATAAACTTATGACTTTCAAGCCCCTCCCTGAAATGAGTCAAAGTAAAGTTCAAAAAGTTAGTGTACTTCCTGAAGTGCGAGAAAGCCGAATACAAAAAACACTACCGTGCTTCCGGACAAACTAATAACTTTCGCCCCCCATCTCTTAAAATTGGGAAGTGAAATATCACCCCGATTTAGCGGCAAATGTTATATGGTAAATGGCTCGATAAACTATCAAAGAAATAAAAACAAAGACAGAGAATGAGATATAAAAACCGGAACTGTCGATGTGCAAGAAATACACCCCAAAAAAGAAAAAAAACAGTAAATAGCCTAGCAACTTATAAAAATAATTTAAATAAAACCATATACATTTCGTGTAAAATGTTACCAAGACGATCACATAAGGTTTGCCCAGTGAAAAGATATCAGCTCTCATGTAGAGCCAAGCTTCTTAATTTACACGGCCTAACTCTACCGACCCTTACTACACAAATTCCACGCATCAGTAATAATGTATGGCTTGGCTGTTCCGTTACTTACTTTAGAACCTAAATATTCGCATCACCTCCACGATGGTAGCGAAACGGCGAAGCCATTTATTTTTACTGATGTGTAGAATTTGTGAAGTTAGGTTCGGTAGAGTTAGGTCGTGTATATTCAGAAGCTTGGCTCTACATGAATTTTTAGACCTCGTTTTGGAATAAGGCGGTATGTGGTTGTCTTGGCAACATTTTACACGTTATGTTTTTGGTGAGGTATAGTTTTATAAATAATGCCTCCGCCACTAAAAAGTGAAGTATAGAAGTACTTTGCAGTAGTGAATACAGATTTACTATTTTTGAAAAGGATTATTTTTGTAAATAAACAAAACTTGCTCGTGGATTGGATAACTGCCTGGTTGACGATAGGTTTGCCAACTATCACATTTTGGGTCTAAATTACCTAAGGCTAATCCTGGGTAATCTGGTTTACCTGTGCCTACTTCTTTAGGGATATGTGCGTGAACATATATGTGTTTCATTAAATCAGCATCCGCATGAGCATCAACTGATATTTATTTTTAAAAATCAGCATCAGCTGATGTTAAAAAAACCTGCATCAGCAACAACCCTGGTCTCAACTATGTATCCGCTAGAGGCGCTGACAATATCTCCATACATTCGGGACGTTTAAATGTAAACGAAATAGTAAATCCCTTCAAAAACTCACACTCGAGCTAGAATAAAATTATATACATATATGTATTACAGGGAAGTCCAGTGTGATATGCTCAATGGTGATGACGTACTTCTATAATTCGGAAAACAAAAGACAGCAGAACCGAGACAAAATTCTAATATGTGCAACCAGTAATGCAGCTGTGGATGAATTGGTTATACGATTGCTTAAAATAAGACAAAGTCTTCTTAAGTGTGAGTACATTTTATTTTATATATTTAAAAGCTTTTATTAAACTTGCAATGTATGTAATGTAGGTTTGTTTAGGTGGGATTTCGCAACCCAAATTTAAAGCAACTATCTTCAACCGATTAAGCTGGTTTTTGCCATACACACATAAGTTTAATGATAATGAATGAAATGTATACATATAAGTTGATATGATTTAGGTGGAAGGTTGTAAAATTGCTTACATTATCCTATCGTGTTTCGACTAATTTGATAACGTCTTAAATTATAGTCTATCTAAATTTTAGACTTTACCCCGTGTTGGTCCGGGCTCCTTTGCAGAATAGACCATCTGCCTTTCTGGCCAGGCAGCTCGTAAAAGGCGAGCATAGGCTTATCATCACTAACACCGTGACATCTGACTAGGTGGTAGAGTTTCGCAGCGACTCGCCCGGTTTGGTACCACCGCCTTACCTAATCCTGCCGCCATAACGTCATGACGTGTTCCGGTCCGGAGGGTAAGGTAGCCGGTAATCTTACTTTTGCTCGAGGTCTAACATCCTGACCTCAGGTTGGCAACGCACCTGCACCATTGCCATCTTTGGTGTCTCTAGGCGGCGTGAATTTCTTACCATCAGGAAATCCGTCTGCTTGTTTGCCTTCCTATAACACAAAAAAAAAAATTTAGACTGCTAAAACTATAAATGTCGTATTTAATCAAATGAACTATTAAGATGGTACCTAATTCTAATTTGTTGCAAAACTGATTTTAATTATCTAATACTTTTAGTTGTTCTGACCGTCATTTAATTCAAGGCAAATACATTTTGAGTTAAGTAGAAGTGATGGATTGCATTCTTTAGATTATGTATCCTAATACATTTATTTTGTCTGAACTTCTCGCAAACAATAACACGTATGACAACTGACATTTGACCAAAATTGGAAAAAAAAGTAAAATCAGTGACGTTAGAAGGCGGTAATTTTGTCTACTACCAAACTTTTTAAAAAAGGAGAAAATGCTGCGGCTGTTAACACGTGCTATATCGTTTTCAATAATGAAATAATATGTTGTTATCTACAAATTATGATTTTTCGTATTACTTACGCAGGCATTTTAGGAAATAAATTCGTAAATCAGTGATAAGAGTACGTTTTTCCAATGGCCTTACACTCGCATTTAAAACTAATTAGATGTTACAAGTTTACTCACTAACCGCGAAAGTTACATTAGTTGTTTTTTTATTGAATCAGGCGTTACTTTACAGAAATCCATTATAACAGGTGTAAAATAAGCCTTTATTTTGCTAATTCTGCGTAAGCAGTGTAACTGTTGTGGCAAATAATCTTTCAAATGACACAGAATGTGACAAGCCTAACTGATGTTCCCACCACCCACCTACCCAGTGCATGCCGTTGACGTGTTTCGGTTCGGAGGATAGGTAGCCGGTAAATTTACTTTGCTCGAGGCCTAACGTCTCGAACTTAGGTTGGCAACGTACCGCAATACTACCTTTGGTGTCTCTAGGCGGCGTAAATTTCTTACCATTAGGAAATCCGCCTAATCGTTTGCCTTCCAATATCATAAAAAAGACAATGTTGGATGATGGACCCAGACGTAACGTCTAAGTTCAGGTTTCCAATCAGAATGCTGTTTTAAGTTAACGCGCGTCGAGCGCGTATGGTCCATGCGCGTTTTAAATTGTGGTGGGGTTCAAGATGAGGGTAGTCGAGTCGAATGTGTGTTGGTTGCAGCGGAACGTTTCCGCATGGTCCGCGTGGGGCGGCTGGAGGCGATGCACCCGCGGGCGCGGGACGTGAGCTCGCAGCAGCTGGCCCAGCGGGACGTGCGGGCCCAGCCCGACACACACCACAACTCCGCGCTCGCCGACGAGGTCCTCTAGCGCTAACTCTCACCTTACACCCACACTTTACACCCATGTACCCGAACATGTAGGTAGAGGCACAACCAGGCCACCCATCACTAGCCGAACACACAAAATCCCACAATGTCATAGGTGGCAAGCCTCGTTGCCAATCGGGCACATTTCCAATCCTAAGCAATATTTTTTGGTACAAAACTGAAAACACTACATTTTTTTTTTGGCCGGATCGGAAAGACGCATCCATTGACCAAATCCCTTTCTCGGAATTTCTCTACTTTAGTCCTTTGTAATTGCAATATTTTAAGTAATTAGTTATCGAATGCATTCTTCTTTACCTCATTGGATAGCTAAAAAATTTTAGATGTTTTATAAATGAATCGATGATTTACAAAACCCCATAAGTAACACTTTTTGCGAAAACAACATTATTACGTTTTAGTGTTTGGTTTTTGTGCAGCTACACGATGCGCGTTAAAACCCCACAAATACTCTGCATT
>NJDD01000388.1:259349-293633 GCA_002245505.1 Calephelis nemesis
GCCCTCACGGTACTATACACACACACACACACACACACACACACACACACACACACACACACTTGTAAGCACGCACCCATATGCGTGTAAGTACACGATATTTCCAAACAAATATTACTCATTCCTTAAAAGTCGGAAACGCATCTATGATAGTCCTGGTGTTGCGGATGTCCGTGGGTGGCAGTGCTCACTTTCTATCAGGTGACCCACTTTCTCGTGTGCCTCCTCTAGTATAAAAAAGAGCACACCATTTTCCGATCCGCAACATTTAAAAAAAATCAGATTTTGTAACTTTGTGATAGTTTGTATTTACTAATAGTTCTAAATATTAATTAAGTATGACTAAGTCATGGAAGCGTTACTTTTTAAATATCTTGCGCTTTGAGAATAAAACAAGTTACTTATGTCAAACCAATAGGCTCTGCATACTACTTTTATATTTCAGAAAAACCATCAGTGGAGAACTTTGATGGAAGATGCACAAAGAAGAAAACTGTTTACAACACTTCCCAACAAAATATGTCAGCCAGCAACGAGGGAACAAATTTCTAATGAAGAAATTCTCAGATGCATTACTATGTTGAAATCTAAGTCATAATATAAGTATTAACTTTTTACGTTAAATAAATATAACTATTTAAGAATCTCAATTTGTTTGTCGATTTCAAACTAACGAGGGATACAAAATTACCAAATACATTTGCTAAATGTTGTATGACTCTATGCATAATTTTATGAATATGTTTTTACATTTATGTAAGCGTAATAAAAAATGACACGAAAGTTGTCAAAACGAAGGTGCTTCAATCTATGCACTAACATTAGGCTCTCGATGTTATTAACAAAATTTTCAAAAATGCTTCCTAAACTTAAATGCAGGACAAGAATTTAAAATATAGAGTGAGTAAAGTTTCCGTGTACAATTACAAATAGACGCCCGCGTATACTTTGAAATGTAATGCAATAAAAATGTTTTTATGTGTGTGAGAGATTGTTACGAAAATATTTAATTGTACCAACATATTGTACCACATTGTGGTGTGCATATATTGTTAAATTTATACAAACCGGTTAATTCAGTCTATTATACACGACTTAATATTTAATCAAATCAGTAATTTACAATTATTACAAAAATCATTATTTATTAAAAACAATTAATCCGTAAACTACCACAAGTTCCAAAATTAGCCAGTAAGGAAAAGAAACGGCAAAACAAAATCAGACATTAAGTTGCCATTTCCCATACAAAGCTGTGACTTAATATTAGATTAAACGTTAATTGACGTCTCTGTTCGCGGCAGTAAGCCACACTACTACAGTTTTGAGTACAAAAACAATGACAAGTTTTTAAATCGATTAAATTCTTTGAGTTATGTATTGGATATCTTCAGACGACTGCGAAAACAAACTAGACCGTGAAATATAATGGTCATATGAGATTAGTGTATTTTATGTATAAATGTTTAAGTTGCTTCCATATAACATGTAACGTTAGGAATAGTCGAGGATCAGAGAGGAACCGTTGCGGGTTGGATAATTTCCACAGCTTTATTCTACCTCTCCTTTGAACGTCCAGTTAGGTCAATACTTATTGTATTATAGGTTTCTAAAGCCTTATTTAAATTAAAAAAATAATACTGAAAACACACATGACTCTTTAGTTTTTGGCATGCGCGATAGCGTCTGCCATTAGTCAAGTTTTGCATCAAGTTATTCGTTTTAGTTAAATCGGGCTCAAATAATTCAAAATCAGTGATAAGTTGTCATGGTCTTGGATAAATCGGTAGTCTCTTTACCCATGCTTATTTAGTTGGAGTTGGCGTCAACGAGGAAATAAACGATACATTTACCCCGTGTTGGTCCGGGCTCCTTTGCAGAATAGACCATCTGCCTTTCTTGCCAGGCAGCTCAAAAAAGGCGAGCATAGGCATACCAACACTAACACCGTGACATCTGACTAGGTTGTAGAGTTTCGCAGCGACTCGCCCGGATTGGTACCACCGCCTTACCTATTCCTGCCGCCATAACGTCATGGCGTGTTCCGGTTCGGAGGGTAAGGTAGCCGGTAAACTTACTTTTGTTTGAGGCCTAACATCCTGACCTCAGGTTGGCAACGCACAATTACCATCTTTGGTGTCTCTAGGCGGCGTGAGTTTTTTACCATCAGAAAATCCGTCCGCTTGTTTGCCATCCTATAACATAAAAAATAACACCAATTTCTTCATGAATACTTGTGCACTTTATTTGAAAAAATGCCATCAAAATTGACTAATTTACTCAATTTGAGCACTAAATACAATATTTATAAAAATACAACGACCATCTTTTCGATGGCGCCAAAGCTATCATGGCCAGTTTCATGTGGCTGTGACCACATACTTTTTAATCGATGAAAAAGGAGGACGTTTTCAAATTGCTTTTTTTTAATATTTGTTGCATGATTTCATTCATGTCCATCCATTATCCACCAATAATTCATTAATTTATTTTGGTTATTCTTTTTTAGAAATGCAGGTCATGATTCAAAGGTTTTTAGGTTATACTTATTACTGCTTATTTTGCTTATCTGCTAATGTAATTAGAGTTGGTTTTTTATTATATTTTTACCGAGCTTAAATGATTGAAATACTAGATTCGAACTTATTATGTTTATATAACTGAAATCTATAAACCATTTCCAAAATACCATGTCGGTGTATTTGTCATTGCTTACTTATTATTTATTATTGGGTTAGATCAATAATTTGTTACCAGAGGAATTATTTTTTGTTGGCATATAGAATCTTCCGCCATGATACAATAGTGATGTTTCTGCTGTTCACGAACTAGTTTATTTTAGATGCATGCTTTTTCAAATGATACCAAAACAAAAGAGGTGAAACATTTTAGACATGTCAGATTGGTCCGGACATTTCAAATTGTGATGTTTTTAATCAACGTTTTCCGAGTGATACATTAAACGTCTGTAGAAATGTCGTGAACGGTCTAATCTGACGGCACTAAAAGTTTGTTGTCTCTTCCAATTACTTTCGTTGGAATAAGATAGCGATAACTTAACTTTAGTTCAGTGGGTGTGCATCAAAATTACCACCAGTGTTACACTTTTTGAAACTTCCAAACTTTTTTTTTAGCTGTTACACGTTTTGAACAGCATTATCTAGTCTATTTTCTTTCATAGCAACTAAATTGGGAAACATAGTCAACGTTATATGATACAATTTGGTCTAAGTTTTTATAGCAAATGTTGTTTGAGAAAATTAACTTGGCATGAATTTTTCTTCAGCAACTTTTCTAATAAAGATCATAGTCAATTCGCTTTGCTGACACAAAGCCGACAAACCGGTAAACTTACTTTTGCTCGAGGCCTAACATCCCGTCCTCAGGTTGACAACGCACCATTACCAGCTTTGGTCTCTCTAGGCTGTGGGAATTTCTTACCATCTGGAAATCCGTCTGCTTGTTTGCCTTCCAATATCATAAAAAAAACTTTATTTAATTGCAAGTCAAAGTACATACCTACTATTCAGTGGGGTACCAATTCTGACTCATTTCTTAAAACTCTGTTAGATGCATGTTAACTTTGGCCAATAAAGAGAATGGAATGTTCCATTTCCAGACGTGTCACATTAGTTAGGACAACTGGGTCGGTATCTACATATTCCGATGAATTTATTAAACGTCTAGAAATCTCGAATACAAATTAATCTGACAGCTCAAAACATGATTTGTCTCTTTTATTATTTGCGTTAGAAGAAGGTAGCGATAACTTAAAATAAGTTTAGTTATAATGCTCACCAGATTTACCATCAATATAATATGGACGTGTAAGATTATCTATTTTTTCATAAATTTTATTGTATCCATTTATGATAATATTAGTCAGTGAATTACGTTTATACGGACATAAAATAATTTTCGCTCAAACATCATTATTTAGCACTGGGTTATTGAGTTAAATTTATACAATTTTTAAAGAGAGACCTTTTTAATATCTTGAGGAAAACTAAAGTTATGGCCATTATAAATGTGAATTTCATCTGTAATGATGAACTCATTTAGTAGGCACACGGAACTGTGTAATTATGTAATTGTGTATGTGTAATCTATAGGACATAACTACCCGCGTTAACGGGTAAGAAAGGAATTAAAAATTTCGCCAGAGACTTTGAATCCTCAGTAGCTCTAATGGTTAGAGTATATGTCAGCTTGAGACGACAGGTGAAATCCTGTCTGGGGTGACATTTTTTCTTTAAAATTTGTAGAAATCATTATAGGTATTTTAACTTAATGTATTATTACAAAAACTAATATGTATTTTTGGAAATGAAATCGCTTATCCACATCAAAGGCGCAAGTTAATTTGTAAAAAATATGAATGGAATGTACCATTGTCTAATAACTAGACGGCAACACTAACAGTTTTTAAATAATTATGTTAGTAAATGAAATATTTTGTAGATACATAATGCTCCTGTGGGACAAACCGAGGTTTACGTTAACTTTATGATGTTCCCGTTAAAAATAAGGAAGAGAGTAATTCTTTTTTTTTGGAATGACTAATGTGTTGCCAACCTCGCGATTTTTACAACTTCACCGAGCTTTACCGAGAGCAGTTTGAAAGAAATAATTTGTGACATAGCGAATTTGAATGGATGTAGGTACTTGGTTAGATCTAGGTTACTATTTCATGAATAAATCACTCGGGTATTATGCAAGGGTAGTATCAAGAGTCTCAGAAACCGGTGTGTTTGCATGAAAAGAGTAATGAATGTGGAGGAAACTAAGCAGGTCTGTAGAAATTGTAACAGATTCTCGATAATCTCTGCCTATTCCGCAAAGGACTTAGCGTGAAGATTTGTGTGCATGTGTGTTTGTTAAAGTATTTTGTGTACGACGTTTTATTTAATTATGGCGAAGAATAACATCAGTAATCTCGCTCAAACATACATACATACATGTCTAGTATTTATAAACAACTATCAGAAAACATTTTCTTGGAAGATAATATAATTTATTATCGTTTAAGAAAACTATCGTGATAATAAAATCAAGTGCCTCAGTATTTCATATAAATATGTTAGAATATATTGAGACACGTAGATAAGTCATTTGAAATAATTAATCTCGTATATTGTATTAGGCTCTTTTTGCATCAGATAATGTTTAAATAATAATAATAATACCTCTGGACAAACCACACAAATTGAACCTAACCCCAAAGTAAGCAAATTATATGCTTGTGTTATGGGTGTAAGTCAACGATACTATTACATATAATTACTTAAATAGATTAAAAAAGTTGTTTATTTCTTTTAAAATAGTTACATTATTTAGATCATTTGTTGAGATCAACCTACTAAGTATTTAATAAATACTTGTGTCAGGTGGTCTCGCTCTTCCTTACCAAAATTTATCATACAGTTTTTTGTTACATTATCCAATGAAATAATTTAATATAATAATAATAATAAATTTACATTAATCTTATATGAGAGAAAACAAATAAAATCAAAATCAGTTAATACAATTACAAATAACAAGCTGAAACTAGCGAATTTGTTTTTTAAAGTGTAATAAATGTAGAGGAAGCCAGGCTAGTCCGCGAGGATCGTGAGAGTTGGCACTTGATATTGTTTACCAAGTATTATTATGTTTATTGTTTGTGTTGTTAAGACAATTATGCATGTAAATATGTATATAATAATATAATAATGCTAATGTAATTTGAATACCAGAGTTTTGTACGACAACAACCAGAGGCGCCGTTTTCAGTACTTAACTATTTTATAGTAGAGTTGCCACTCATCTTTTTAGTCTACTTTGGTGCTGAGTAACAAAAGTCCGCAGATGCGATGCGGCTCGGACCGCCGAGTGTACTTTGCAATGCGATTCGCCGCGACCTGACATGCTCCGTCCCGTCAAAGGTGTGCGTTTACGTTCAGGAATGTGATTTTTCTTATATTTTTATGAGATTAAACACGTCATGTTTTTTCTGATTGTATAATTGATAAACAACTTAACTGTTTTAAATAATTTAAATTCAGTTATGGCACGTGCCACCAAAAAAAGTTTAAAAACCATGAATTACACTCCTAACACAGAACTAATGTCTTTTCCAAATATTGCTGACTCTCTCTAATGTACCGGCCGCTTACGTACGGGTGTAACCTCCAGTAGTTAACCTTAGGAAAACCAATATTTTTTTAAAGAAATCGTTAAAGCCGTTTCAGAAGAGTTATGTAGTTATTGTGACACGAGAATTTTATATAATATAAAAAGTATAAAGTAAAGTATCTTCACGCCCATATCCCCGAAGAGGTAGGCAGAGGCACAACCAGGTTACCCACGACTAGCCGAAGACACTAAGTCCCACAATGTGATAGGTGGCAAGCCTATCGCCAATATATAATATAATATATAATAATAAATTATTTATTTTATAATATATAATATAAATAAATAATAAATAAATATCCCTGGACAAGTCTCACAAGTTGAATCTAACCCCAAAGTAAGCAAATTATATGCTTGTGTTATGGGTATTAGTCCACAATACTATTACATAGAAATACTTAAATAGATACCTGATTAAATTTAATAAACATCCAGACCCAGAAATGCAGACATCTAAATGTTCATCACACAAATGCCTGCCCCGTCGGGAATCGAACCCGAACCTCGCGATTCGTCGATGCAGTTAGGCGAGTACGCTAGCCACTCGACCAACGAGGCGGTCAAACAGTGGTAGTTAAATTTATTATATTATAAGGTTTAATTCATATAAATATGCAGGTCTAATTTTGACCACGGGCTAAATATAAGCACCGGTTAAAATATGATATCAAATAAAGTGATCGGAACTTTCCACACTCGAGTTTGACTCGCGTGTATTCGATTTACAAAAAGTAGTCATCCATAACTGTACTGGCAAGTGGCACACCAGCGCTCTAAAAAGCACCTGATGCCCTAAATGGTAATGAACGAGAGGCGGGATATTTTAAAGCCATTTTAAATTTGGAACGCATTTTAATTCACATAAACTTCCGCAGATGGCCGTTTTTATTGAATATCTAAGAATTTTGAAATACGTCTTGCGCTAAATAATTGTAAAGATAAAGACTCCCTGTAGTTAAAAAAACGACGGGTTGCACTCCGGGAGTGCCGGCAAAAGTAAAAAAATTGAATATTAACGTTGTGCATTTTTCATATTTTTGAATGGTTAGGAAATAGGTAATTTTGCAAGGATTGGTTTAATTATCAGTATAAAAGTACCATCATTTATGTGGTAGAATACAATATTCATTTATTGTGCTATCGGACACAAACATGACAACACGAACATTCGCGCAAGCTCCCTGCGCCGTCTTTTTAATTTTCGATCAGGTCACGTGTCTTGACGCGAGTTTAGACGATTTTACCCATTCCAAAAAAAGTGCGCAACGCCGCTAAAGAAGTTTTTACTTCAATAATGATTATTTTATAATAAAAATATTTCAGTGACCCCCAAAAAACCTAGATAGATAATATAGTAGGTATGTTTATTGTAGCTAAGAACTAATCCGATCACTGCAGTTTTCGAAAAAAAAATCCACAAATAATCGGTATATTCGTTCAAAAGCTAAGACGTCACAGACATTTACATTTTAAAAAGTATCTTCATGCTCGTATCCCCAAAGTGGTAGGCACAGGTTCAACCGGCCACCAAATACACATAAGGAGATTCCGCACTACACGTTCTCTTACAACAAGTCAAATACCTATACCTCGAGAAATACCATGAGTCCTTTCACAGACATTCATACAAATAGTACTCTGGCTTCTTTGGTCTGTCAAAGTCTTCTCAGAAATGGAGATTCTAGAATGACGGAAACAAATCGGATTACGGATATCGGATCAAGTGCGTGAATTACCTATTAATTAGTTATTTAGAATTACCTAATTAGTTATTAATTATAGTTCTACGGCTGCTACGGACCATATTTTTACGGGTTCGGATCGGATTCGGATCGGACGTAGTGCGGAATCTCTCTTAGTCCCAAAACCTGATAAGTACCTACATGTAAAACTTGTCGCCAAGTCCGGGGCAACGGTGTTTTTAAGTAGACAATTGAAAAAACCACAATGTGATTTTCCCGACCCGGAACCAAACCTGGGACCTTCAGTAATCAACTTCACCGATACTTTTGTAAATGAAATACTTTACGTCTATTTATATGTTAAATAAAACATCTTAGTTTTTTGCAATCTGTTCCGTCAGCCATTACGGAAGATAATAACATCTCAGTGTGAAGGTCGAGATCAAATAACAAAGTTTAATCATTTTTATTATATTTCAATCTTTACATCAAAAGTCGCCCCTGTGGTCTAGCGGTCCAGGTGACTTCATGAGGTAGCGAGAGTCCGTTTTCCGGGAGAAAACTAAAAGAAAATGTGTTTTTTCTAATTTTTTAACAAACAAAAAAATTCCGGGTTTAATATGTACCTGGTTGGCGCCCGATTGGCTGTAAGATTACGATATACCATATAGTATCAATTTTTTTGGCTAGTAGTGGGTCCCTTGGTTGTGAAGAGGTAGACACTAGACAGACTACCTCTTCGGAGATATGGACGAGAAGATACACACAGAAAAGGTACACATACATAAATTAAATAAAATCAACAATAAGCATTTATCACATTAAGTGCCAAAGGGATAGACGTTATCAAAAAATGTACCCATGAAAAATAAAAATACACTTGGAAAACCTAAACTAGCTAAAGAAGACTCCAATTAAACTTAAAACACTATAATTTAGAATATATTTAGGTACTGTATAATATTATTAATGCGAAAGTCTGTCTGTCTATTACGCCTTCATGCCTAAATCGCTGGACCGATTCTGATGAAATATTGTTCTGCATACAGTTAAAAACCTGAGTTCAAACATAGGTTACTTGTTTTATCAAAAATCAACCCGTAAAAAACTAAACCGGGGCCTGAAAGAGTGTAATATTTAAATAGCTAGTGTCTAAATATTTAATTATAATTAGGTTATGTAATATATTTATAGTCATTATATTGTATAGTCATTAACATATTAATTATAAGCTGTGAGCTAAACGATGTCGGGTATCGTCTACATTTCTGCGACAAAATTAGATGTCTGGATCGATCTCTCTGTTTATTTTTTACATGTCTTAAGCTTCAGTCTCTTTAGGAAATCATTTGAATGTATATTTTTTCAGGCTTATATTATTTAAGTAAATCTATACATTCAATATCTATATATTAATAAAAAGACTTTGGATCTCTTTATACAAAAATTTCGCTGACGGAGAAAAGTACAGAACGATAATAATTTTCAATAATAATGTTTACAAAGTACAATAAATCAATAAATAAAACATTACCCACACTACCATGCATTTGACACACACAAACAACTATATTAATTATAATAACGATAAAAGATCACAGATGGCGCACTAAAAAGTTTGGAAACAAAGTGGTTGGTCTTGAGAAATGATGGCGTTCTTATCAACAAGTAAATGTGTTATGGTCGAATTTCGGCCAACGGGCGACTACTAGTATATTGAATTGTTTCCATACTTGACACTTAGTAGAACTCCAATATGTATTTTTTAATAAAGGTACGTAATAAGTTTCGCGGTTAATTAATACTAACTTTCGTTTTTAGTTGTTAACAATAAGTAAACATAGCTCTGAAGATGCTGTAAAAGTAAAACCGGTTTGCTCATACTGTTTAGTTCATGATTTGTTTAAAAATATATTAAACTAGCAATTACACGCAGCTTCGCTTACGTAACTTAGGCCAAGTTACGCACCTACTACTGCACCGATTTTGATGAAACAAAGCCTATGTCACTCAGGGATAATGTAGCATTATAAGGGTGAAAGAATTTTTGAAATCGGTAAAGTAGTTTCGGTGCCTATTCATTTCAAACAAACAAACGAAAAATTAAACATTTATTCTTTATAATATTAGTATAGATGAAACAGTGCCAGTATTTTAATATATTGTAAAATAATTTGGTAAAGACTGAGACCAAATTTATTTATGTATCTATACTGGCGATTGTCTTCAGCTTTCTCTTACGTACTTCCTATCAACGAAATGTAGGAATTTGCTAAAAACCGACTTAATTTTTAATATGATGTCCACTAAATAAACAAAAATAGTTTTGAATTCGCTGTTTCCGTTATAAGGTCATATTCCATTATCAGATCCTGACTAGGTGGGTCATACCTACGCTCTTTCAAAAAAATAGTCATGAATAAAATTTTTATTAATTTAAATAAAATAATAATTAGACCACAAATGACAGAGAAATGGGCGTACTTAAAAAAGCGACTACTGTAAGCGTCGAACATAGTCAGATCCTTTCCCTATTTTTTGATGGTTAAAAATTATAAAAGTTACACACCGCAGCATTTGACGTTGACAGTAGGTAAGTAGGGGAGACCGAGGTGAGTTGTTACAGAAGAAAGTTGTGACATCATCGATATTTGAGAATCTATAAACTGTTTGCGAATTCGCAATAGTGGACGTTTGCTAGCTCGGGACTTGGGGCCCTACCACGAACACTTAAAGCAGTATTATTTCCATCTTGCTATATGTCTGCCTTTATAAGCAACTTTATGGTATACGTTATAAGGTTGCTTTCTCGACTGACAATTAGTATTGTTGAAATAGTACTGTTTTAAGAGCTTATGGTAACCCCCTTGAACTGATAAACGTACACTATTGCGAGCTCAATATCCGTTAATATGTTACAAAAAATCAACCAAGTCACAAAACTCCTATGTCACATCTCACCTCGGTCTCCCCTACTCAAATGTGGCAATTCATTGTGCTTAAATTATATAAATTCGTGACGATATCCCACATATTATAAGTTGAAAGAATTAAGCAGAAACCTCTCCATGATATTATTATGTTTACGTGACCACTTACTTCAAATGTCTTACTTAAACACACAAATATATGCCAAATCGCATTAAAATAAGGTTCCAATTCTAATAAACATATTGAGAAATGCATATGTCAACATAGTAAGAAAAGTTTACATAACATAGTACGGATATGGTAGAGAAAACATGATCTTCAGATTCTAAGCCATGTTATGCAACACTTGTCTGATGTAGGGATATGTCTACACTTGATCGACGATCAGAAATAATAAATTACCAAAACCATGTTTGAGTTTCGACGCATAGTTAAAGATAAATAAACATCTTCGGACAAATTACACTGATCTTCAAAGTAAAAAAGTTACATTTACATGTAATAAAAGAGAGAGAGATTATCTTCATGCCCATATCCCCAAGGAGGAAGGCAGGGGCACAACCAGGGCACCCACGACTAGCCGAAGACACTAAGTCCCACAATGTGATAGATGGCAAGCCTATCGCCAACCGGGCACATTTCCAATCCCGAGCAACGTTTTTTTTTAATTAGAAAATTGGAAAAATCCAATTTTCTTTCTGTTGCCCGACCCGGGATTCGAAACCGGGACCTCAAGCAGACAAGTCCAACAACTGAACCGCTAGCACCCGAAAACACTTATTAAGCGCAGGAAAACTGCAAAAACTGACCAACTATATTCTTCTTTATAAATATAGCTTTCGATCGTTCACGTTTAACGACATAATTTGCCAATGTCAAGTTAGTTGATTGTTATACAGTCTTTAATCACTATGTACTGTCATGTCAGGTTAGGGTCTTGAGTAAAGCGGTGGCTTCATTACTCAAGCTCATCTAGTGAGATTTTACGGCAGCGAGGAAATAGAAGATACACTAATTTCTTCATGATTATTTCATTTCTGCACATTTACTGAACAAAATTGCTTTGTGTTAGGATATCATCTGTTTCCTTTTTTCACGCAAATTTAACTGAATAGATTTTAATGACATTTTGTACGATTTTGACATGGACAAACAAAGAGCATTAGGGCTCGCAAACAGAAAGTTAGTGTTAAATACACATAACCTATTGACGGGCTATATTGAATAACGTCATAAAGCTTTAGAAAGTGAAAGATAGAAAGTTCTACGTGATGAGATGACATATTTCACACATTATCATGGATATGTTAGTTTTGGCAACTCATTACATGGTTGTCAAAGGTTTTAAGAATTAGTCGAAAACAAAATATATCCCTTTGCAATTAGTTTTACCACTTTAAATTATACGAGTACTTAAAAATTTAAACGTAGTAAGCACAAAACCGTCTTTAATTTGAATTATATTTTGTCCAAGTGTAGAATTATTTTTTTACGGTATTGGAAAGCAAACAAGCAGACGCATTTCCTGATGGTAAGGAATTCTCGCCGCCTATGGTGTTAATGGTGCGTTCCCAAGCTGAGACCGGGATGTTACGCCTCGAGCAAAAGTAAGTATACCGGCTACTTTATCCTCCCAACCGGAACACGTCAACGGCAAGCCCAGGCGCTATGACGACAGGAATAGATAAGGCGGTGGTACAAATCCGGGAGACTCGGTTCTAATCTCTACCACCTAGTGAGATGTCACGATGTTAGTGACGGTAAGTCTATGCTCGTCTTTTACCAGCTGCCTGGTAGGAAGGCAGATAGTCTATTCTACAAAAGAGCCCGGACCAATACGTATTACATCAATTAAGGTACTATTTTGAAGATATGTCTACCTATTCTATTGATTTGTTTTTAATGACATACGATAGCGAACAAGCACGTGGCTCTGATGATGGTTAAAGATACCTGTAACCAATAGATGTCATAGATATTAGTAGTGCGTCGCTGTCTTATGGCCGAGGGGTTAAGCCAATGGTACAAATTTGCCGGTCCTATCTTCCGGACCGGAATATGATAGTCATTAAGACGGTAGGAATAGATTTAAGGCCCTGATTCCTACCCGGATGATTTGCAGCACGGCACTGCGTACCTTTTCAGGGATACGGATGTGAAGATACTTTTTCACACACACATACAAACTCGCGACACCGCCGCCCCCGGGGTACCGTACGGTACCGCCTCCCGGGAGACACCCTTAGGGAAGGGGGGTCCCAGGCCCCACCATAGTTTAATCTCTGGCAGAGCACTCTGCTCGCCCACTAGCCCGGTGACGTTGTAAAAGTATTTAGACGTACCAAATGTCTAATTTGAAAAAAAAAGATACCTTTTCAAATGATATACCAGAAGAGAAGGAAAAGGTTGCCATGAAGAAATATAAGCTTCAAGGCTGCCATGTCATGCGTTACACGTTTTAAATCAACCATTGGCGCGTTACTGTCAGATTTTATCAATTAAAATTAATAGACCCGCTGGTGTACAAACATAGACTTGCATAATAGGTCTTTTATCCCGGCCTCAGGACAACGACGCACCTGCTACAACTTTGGTGCCTATCGGCCACCTGCTGCTATTAAAACGATACGACCATATTGGGCAATTTTTATTTAATCGCCTCTGTGATCGAGCGGTCCGGGTTTTGGACTTGACTACATGAGGTCTCGGGTTCGAATCCCGGGTCGGCCAACAAAAAGAAAATTGGATTTTTCCAATTTTCTAATTTAAAAAAATGTTGGTCGGGATTAGAAACGTGCCCGGTTGGCGATAGGGTTGCCACCTATCACATTATGGGACTTAGTATCTTCGGCTAGTCGTGGGTGCCCTGGTAGTGCCTCTGCCTACGTCTTCGGGGATATGGGCGTGAAGATTTATTTTGTAAGATTGGAAACTGAAACTTGTAATTTAAGTTAGTTAGTGTCTTTACTCTTGTATCCTTGAAAGGGTAGTCAAAGGTACAAGTAGGATACCCACGATTAGCGGAAGGTAATGCTTAGTGCCGCAAAATGAAATAGGCAAGCCTATCGCCAACCGGGCATTGATCCTCAGCAAAAAAAAGTATCTTCACGCCCATAAAAGGTAGGCAGTTTTAGATATAATATAGAAAAGATAGAGAATCCTCGGCAACTTTATTTTTATTAGAAAAAACTTATTTTGAGTGGCCGACCATGGAATTGAATCAGCGAACTCATGTAGTCAACGCCAACACTAGACGGACGGGAAAATAAATAAGCAACATTTTCAATTAACTTTTGCCATACAATAGGTATCTAGGTATATCTACCTGTTGCTATCGACTTTAATTTTCAGAACTGCAGGAGGTACGAAGATCATAAAGCAAAAGCTACATAGGTACATACATGCATAGATACATGCTTCACGTCAAGTCCCACACGTTGTAGGCAGAGAATATCGAGTATTTTTATAAAATCTAGACCCTGAAATACAGACTATGTTGGTCACATATAAATGTTCCTGTCAAAAAATGGAACCCAAGACTTACGGTTAATCGTTAACGATAGACGTGAACAAAAATATCGTCAATTGCGACTAGGTAGGTATGTAGGTATATCGTGAGTTCTTGCTATTGCCATGTTCCGATTTGAAGAGCAGGATAACCGATAACTTACTAGGTACCTACATATCATTAATTAGTTATTTATTATTGCCTCTAATTATATCTATACACCTAGTGTATGTATCAATATCCAAACCTATAGGTACTTATACTTAAGATTTAATTAAGGTGTAGAAGTTTTTTTATAACATGAAAAGACAGCGTCCGAACTACCCCTTCCGAAATAACCCTTTCATTATACTAATAAGTATTATAAATAATATTATAAAATATTTTAAGGTTAAAAGTTAGTGAAATATTCGATCCTTCGGGGCCCTCTGAGTGTAGGGGCCCTGGGCACTGGCCCCGTGTGCCCTTATAGTAAAGACGGTACTGTCTCTAGGGGTTATCATAGGGGATGAAAGTTTTAATGAAAATCTATTCTACATTGACGAAGTCGCGGGTAAACAGCTAGTGAGAAATAATATCCCGGCCTCAGGTTGGCAACGTACCATTACCCCCTATGATGCCTCTAGGCGGCGTGAATTTCTTATCATCAGAAAATTCGTCTGCTTGTTTGCCTTCCAATATCATAAAAAAATCATGAAGAAATTAGCGTACCTAGCGTAAATTTCCTCGTTGCCGCCAAATCTCACTAGGTACATGAGCTTGAGTAATAAGGCCACCGCTTTACTCAAGACCCTGACATGACTTATTGCCTATAGTGTGCCTTCCGATGTCATAAAAAAAGACCAAGAGCATGGAGTTGGTTACAAGTAAAACTAAGCCATTCTTCAAAGCACCCGAAACCAACACGTGTAAGATAAAGTGCATCACTTTTTTGTCCATAGTTTAAGTGGTTCCTACGGGGAGATAAAAACTAATAAACGCGAAAGAAGTCACGAAAACATTAAGTGCACAAGGAATTAAATTTTTATTATCAACATAAGGTCATAAAGAGAACAGAAAACTATTTTTATTTTTGGTCACATAACTTATAAAAATTTAGCCCCACTCTACCCTATAGACACAATGTGTCACATTTTTTAATAAGATACGTGTTTAAATTGCTTCCAATGTCACATTACAAATTTGATTAACCCTTTTACCCTAAATATGTCACGGTAATTAAATCTAAAAAACATAAAACTATAAAACAGCATCCAGATATAACGTAATAATAGTTTTATTTTAGTTTACATAGTTTTGCAATACTAACCAGCAAACAAACAAACTACAGATAGAAGTAACAGCACAGTAACGCAAGTATCGATAGATTAACAATATATGTTACAACACTAATAAAAAAGGCCGTAACTTGAAATATTAACATAAGTATGGGTTGGAATGTTAATCTTAAGGTACTGATACGTGAGACAGATCGTCAAACCGTTGGCCGCAGGCAATATTGAGGCAGTAATCATTTACCTTTACGTGACTTCCAATACCACTTTCTGAAGTAATAAGCAGCTGCGAGTAAGAGGATTGCTGCTAAAAAAGCACCAATAGCCGCTCCTGCGACGCTACCAGCACCAAAACAACTCTCTTGTTGCCCAAAAACACTTGGCAAAACAATCGTCACTATAATTAAATAACAAATAACACCCATTTTTATCTATACACAGAAGAACATCACTATGGCACGAAGTTTAAAAAATAAAAAAGAATTCACATTCCTAAAAGTTTATTTGAATTTAGAACGGTTTGGGATTCCGTTACGAGATGCGCGTGCGCCGCGTCAGCCTGCGCGGTCAACTGTGTTCGACTGTCGACATTCGAACGTTCAACGTAGTGATTCGTGATAGTGTGTGTGAATAGGCTTTGATTGTGGAACAGGCATCGTGTGTGGAAAACGTGTTTGGACTGAGATAAAATGTATGTTACAATAGCGGGTCCTTCTTTAAAGTTATGGTTTATGGGCACATAGTTTCAAACCCCTATCTCCCCTTTGTCAAAAGTTAAAGTGTTATCTACTCTTTCTTTTCATACTGTGTCAAATTTGAAGGATAATTTTATGAATTATCTTTAAACTGATTTGTAAGAATAGCATTATGGGAATCTATCATCATGACACTGATGATGATAATATTTCTAAGCATTGTGGTTTTACTATTAGCAAGCCGGCTACCTATTTTCTTTTATTTTGATTCACTTTCCTTAACTAGTGAGGTGTAACGAGGCCCGAGTGTTCAATCGATGATGTAACAAGCGTCCCTTACATATTCTAGCAAAAACATGATAAAAAATTAACTTAAGGGAGACATAAAGATTTGGAAACCAATTCTATTTATATACATCCTAATCCTTACAATATGTTAAGTTAAATTAGGAGTAACCTACGTCATAAGCAAAAAAAGCAAAAAACAAATAAAAAAATAGTCACACGTTCCCAAAACTACACGCATTTTAATGTTTTTATTTTTATTTTTAAAGCGTTTTTTTAATGGTGTATTTTTTAAATTAGTCTTATGACAGCTAAAAATATACCTTCCTGTTTGTTTAAAATAAAATAACTATTTGTTAGAGGCATATCTTATAAAAAGTTTAAATATTAAAAATTTGTGATATTTTTTAATGATAGTCCTGTTACTTTAAAACTGGGTCTTTGAGGGACATTTGTTTGCTAATTTGTTTAAAGTTCATAATTTTGTAATACTTTTTTATTTTTTTTATCGATAATGATTTTTCTAATATCCGCTGATTTCGCTTGATCAAGTTTAGAAAATTCACATTGTATAACTACCATTCATAAACTATTGAATAAGTTAAAATTACGCTACGACAATGAAACCGCGTAAAATACTACTATTACATAACTGATATCTAATTTACTTCCGCACAAGAAACCCATTATTTTAAGTTGTATAGTTTGTTTTCTGCTACCCTGTTAGCCTTGGTTGCTATTGGTCTACAGAAAACCAATGCACGTTTACTTGTTTACCTGACCGTAAAATAACAAAAAGGCCTTTGTGGTGATGTAACTGTCAATTGTTTACCAAATTGTTTTATACTATAAAGACATTTGTATTTTTAAATTGATATTACTTGAATTCTGGGAAAACATTTTAAAAGAGGCTTAGTCTGTAGTCTCCGCCTTGTGAAGAATTCCTACTAAAATAGACAAAAATCATTTTATACTAACTGCTTACCCGGCAACTAGATATTAATTGACCTACCCCGCCAGACCAGACCGCTTTAAGTAGATACGACTCTTTTAAAGAAAGCAAGCTAACTGAATATCCGCGTCGAATTCAAGTTGTCTGGCTTGCTCGGTCGGGACAAACCGGTTTAAATAAGTACGAGATACGGTTCCATGAAAGACACAGAGTACATTATTAATAAAAGACTCGATACAGCCACACTGACTATCTGTCTGTCAGTTGTTAATCAGCTTGTCGAGTTAGACTTCCTGAATCTAATATATCTTATGCTGTGCTTCTTAATTTTGCATTCATAAAGATAGAGTTTATTTCGATTCACATTCCAGTGTAAGGATCATGATAACTGGTAAAGTTACCTACTCAATTAGGTACTTAAGAAGTTAGCTATTTAGCTTGAAGACTGCAACTTACCATTTTTGGAGTTTATAGGCCACATGTATAACAAATCCAAAAATGTGTTTTCTTGCTTGCTTGTCTTCATAGTGACTTTATACTATGATTTTAAAAGTGAAAATAGTGTCTTCTTTTTCTCCCTATATCTAAATGATTTCTTCGCAGAGCAATTGGCTAATTAGAATAGGATTTTTCGTAGTATTTTACCCTTTCAGAATTTTTCATTTATTGAATTCAAATATATACAATCCACCATTTTGTTGCAGCGGCCATGTTAAATTGACTGTAACATTAGTAACGTTTAATTGCATTATCATTACAACAAGAGGTGTATTCCAAATTTTAGCTAAATCGATTGCCTTTCATGTTCTGTTAAGATTTGTGTTCCACTAGCAAATTAACAAGTTAAAGATGTCAATAAGATCTGGAGAGTCGTATGCTTGTTTGTCATATCACATTAAAGAAATAAAATCTTGCAACAGTTATAGATATGGTACCGCCAGCGAAACGTACACCTCACCTGTATTCAACTCAGCCACAGGTATACAAACACACACATCTGACATATTGTGACTATCACATACGTAGTGAATAAATATTATTGCGTAATGTGTACTTCTCAAGAATGATAATTAGTGTTACTACATGGCAGAGAATGTGATGATTTTGAGTATCCTAGTTAGTTTTACATCCTAAGTGATCTACTGGATATTGGAACTTGACTTTGAAGAGACCTGAGACTGATGTCTTGCTCAGCAGACTTAAGTACTTTTCCAGTCGCAGATTGGGACACTAATACTGGTGGTAGAGTGCTATGCAACCACTTGCCTCGGTAGGGATACACCACTTGTTATATACCTGTCGCCATAATAACAGTGTCATCTTCCGCCCCCTAGTAACGGAGCTGATAGACTTTCACAATAGGCCTAACACTCCGGCCACAAGACTACGACTCGCCATTAACTATGGTGTCTATAGCATAACAAGTAGAGAACTATGGGCCACTATAGTCTCTTACCATCAGGAGAACTGTGTGTTTGTTTGGTGATAAAACACATAAACATTTACACATAAGTATTTGGAGTCTGCTTAGTCTATGGAGTTAATGTCCTACTATCAATAAATTTATAGGAGATTCTAGACATGGCAAAGAGCGTAACCAGGATTCTGTACAGAATCTTTGCCCCGTGTTGGTCCGGGCTCCTTTGTAGAATAGACCATCTGCCTTCCTTGCCAGGCAGATCGTAAAAGGCGAGCATAAGCTCACCGTCACTAACATCGTGGCATCTGACTAGGTGGTAGAGTTTGGCAGAGACTCGCCCGGATTGGTACCATCGCCTTACCTATTCCTGCCGCCATAACGTCATGATTTGTTCCGGTTCGGAGGGTAAGGTAGCCGGTAAACGTACTTTTGCTCCAGGCCTAACATCCCGGCTTCAGGTTGGCAACGCACCATTACCACCTTTGGTGTATCTAGGCGGCGTGAATTTCTTAACATCAGGAAATCCGTCTGCTTGTTTGCCTTCCAATATCATAAAAAAAAGAATCCTTCCATTAAAAAAAAATGTTTTACATTTTACGGTCATTTGGAGAATCGCAATACTGTGTGAACGTTCATCCCCCCCTCCGTTGCGTTCGCTCATAGACTTAGCCTTTAGACTATTTACCCTTTGTTGCCCTGTGCATCTACACAGGCGACTCCGACCGGAGAAATGTTTTGTTATAGCAAAAGACAGCAGAAAAGCACGCGGCTCCATTGATAGTAAGAGACAGCTACAGCCTATAGACACCATAGTAGGGATTGGGTGTAGGTGTGTCATGTCCTTTGGCCAGGGTATTAGACTAATTGTACAAGCCCACCGTCCACCGTACCCTCTGGACTGGAACATGACATCGTCATTATGGCGGCTTGAATAAGTAAGGCGGTGGATCCTTACCCGAGCCAGGGCATCTACAATAAATACAGGAAATCAGTTTTTTGTACACGATGCCTTCCATTTTATTTTTAAAGCTTCAACTTTTTGGGTTGGCTGAAATAAATTTCTGCAGTTAGTGTTCAATAAAGTATTAAATAAACTAATTAACAAATCTATCAAGTTTTAGCAAAAACACTTGTACTGTTTTGCTTATTTATTTTTAAGCTTTAGTCGTGTCTTTTGGTAAAATCGAAACTTGTAAGATGTTTATCATACTTAAAAAAATCCCTATATCTCTTGGTCATCGTAAAGTTACGAAATCGTTCCAATATTTTCGTTCCGATTCGTAACAAGTATTCGAACGAATGTATGGAACGATTCTGCTATTTTTTTTCTCTATTATTATTAGCATATCATAGTTTATATATGTAAAAAAAAGTATTAAGTATAGGACAGCGTCTGTCGGATCAAGTAATGATAGATAAATACGAAATTATAAATGAATAAGTACAACAAGTGTTTGAATTTTAAGATACCATAATGTTTTACAATAACTGTTAACTTCAGCATCTTACTACCTATTACCTAGTTGGTACAAGGTGGTAGAGTGCTGTGCAGCAGCTCTTCAGAATTAGCACTACCACCTTACCTGTGCCTGGATTAAAGGTAGAGTAAACTTGCTCACGTCACCTAAAATTACAGCCCTTCCGTAAGTACGTGTGTACTTTTTTTTGTGCCATAAAATAGCGTTGCACCAGTTACATCTATGGTGTCTATGTTCTTACCAACATCAATACCGCCAGCGTATTCGCTGTCTAATAACATAAAAAACTGTAGTGTTTTGTAACTATTCTGTGACAATGGGGAGAGAGGGGTTAAACTACAATATTTTTTGTGTCACGTAACTATTTATGGCTTATTGGCAATACCGTCTTTACTATAAGGGCACACGGGGCCAGTGCCCAGGCCCCCATAATCAGAGGGCCCCGAGAGCAAAGATGTATCTCACATTTAACCTCAAAATATTTTGGTCGGGTGCATTATGCTTTTCTCGTTGACCAAACGTCGATTTTTTTCAGATTTATTCAAATCAATACACGTTCAAGAATAATTTGAGTGATTCAAACACCATCGTAACTAATCAGACATTAACTTGAATTTATAAGCTAAAGTCTACCCCGTGTTGGTCCGGGCTTCTTTGCAGAATAAATTAAAGAATAGAATAGAGAATGAGGTTTTTACGAATTTATACAATATAACAAAATTTTACGAATCTCTGAACAATGCAGCAATGTCAATAACGTACGTACCTAATGTTTTTTTTTTCAATATGAAACTGCAGCTAAAGAAAAATAATCAGATGCTGATTACAAATATAGCTTTGAAAGAATTTGCAGTAATTAGCACGCATCACTTTTTTTGAAGGATCATTAATTTTCGTGTCGATACTATTATTCCACTAATTGCCACATTAATTATACCTATAAATAAAAGTTGGGCAGCATACCAAGTACCTTCGCACTCTAATAATAATCAAAGTTTTGGTTTACAAAACATATTTTACAATAAAATTATAAGTATTTATAAGATGTTCGTCCTAGTAGAATTTAACAAAAACACTGAAATTAAATTAGCCTAAATTAGTGCTTATTGTATCAGCTACCTGCCAGTGAACGTCCTGTCAACGTTGGTCCAGTCGTATCCAAGATTAGCCGGAACGAAAAGATAGACAGACTGATCGAGAGACAAAAAAATGTAAAAAATGTGATCTTATATATACATTCATATGAATGTAGTAAAAGTAGTTTGTTAATATTATAAACAGACATTACAGTTTTATTTATTTGCACAGATTGTAAGACTGATTTGAGGAAAAATCAATCCCAAGAAGCATTATTATCGGCTAGATATTTTACGATCTTTTATAAACTTTTTTATATGATTTAAATTCGATTTATTTTTGTATTTATTTAAAGACTAATATCAATAACCTAAGTTATTATAATATACAGGACTGCTCTAGGTCAGTAAACAGGTACCTACCATTTCAATAACCTAAGTTACAATATTATGTAGGACTGCTCTAGATCTGTAAACGGTTACGTACCATTTCAATAACCCACTTAAGTTATACCTAATATTATATAGGACTGCTGACTGCTCTAAACAGACACCACTCGTTGTTTTCCAATAAATATATAATAGAAATACAGGTTGTATTTGACACCGTGACGAAAACTTCTGTGGTAGTTTAGATACTTAACATAGATTTCACCGCCTCGTTGGTCGAGTGGCTAGCGTACTCGCCTAACTACATCGACCAACCGCGAGGCTCGGGTTCGATTCCCGACGGGGGCAGGCATTTGTGTGATGAACATTTAGATGTTTGCATTTCCGGGTCTGGGTATTTATTTAATTTATTCTGGTATCTATTTAAGTATTTATATGTAATAGTATCGTTGACTAACACCCATAACACAAGCATATAATTTGCTTACTTTGGGGTTACATTCAATTTGTGTGATTTGTCCAGGGGTATTTATTTATTTATAACAGACTTCAAAATTCCGTTCACAGTTTTTATCGGAAACAAGTGGTTAGATATTTAGCAGTTTTACAGCCCGCAATGTATAATGAACAAAGTATATGCATCAAGCCGCGCGTAGCGAGTTGTCAGTGCCGACCTAGCACCCCGTTTTATTACATTGCTGTTCTTAGTAAAAATGTGTTATCGATTAGATTTTAAATAAAAATCGAGTTGCGTGAGATAGTACTTATCAATACATATTATAAAACAAAGTCCCCCGCCGGGTCTGTCTGTCTGTTCGCGATTTACTCGAAAAGAACTGAACGGATTTTCATTCGGTTTCCAACAATAGATAGAACAATTCTTGAGGAAGGTTTTAGTGTATAGTAAGCTTATGTTTTGTACAAACCAACGATATTAGTTCAATATGTCGGCAAAAAGTAAGCCGATCAGAAGCTTTCCTCGAAAACGCCGCCAAAACCTTTTGAGTTTTAACAAAACAATGTATGGTGGGATTTTTCCTCTTCGATAGATAGATATGCCTATCTTTAAAGAATAACCCACAATAACCGTTTTTTACGTTTACTTAAAACAGTAAAATGAAGGGTTACTTTAGAACATATTTTTAACAATACGGTATGTTAATACCGTACCGTGATTAAGGGTTACCTTAATCAAATAAATCTGTTAGATACGTTATGCGTGTACTTTAGATCAAAATTGCCTTCTACACTATCAGAAAAAAAATAGCTAATGAGTTATCAAAATGTTAAAATCTCCGGGCGCAAAATTAAATATCGTTGAAGCGTAGTAAAGACATGCGCGCTTACTGCATTCCCCCCTTCCCCCGGCCCTACTGGTGTCCCCCGCGGTATCACCCACTTAAGTGCCAATCCCGCGGGAACTCCGAGATAAAATGTAGCCTATATGTTATTCTGGGTTTTCAGCTATCTACAAACCAAATTTCATCGTAATCGGTTCAGTAGTTTTTACGTGAAAGAGTAACAAACATCCATACTGACATCCTGAGTCCTGACATTCAGACATACCCACAAACTTTCGCATTTATAATATTAGTAGGATTTTTATTCTTGAATAACCAAAGAGAAGCGAGGGCGGGCAGCTAGTTAATGAAATAATAGTGAAAATAATAAGAAAATGTATTATTTTTTTTAAATCATGAACATGTGCATGTCTATCATGTACAGAAGCCATGGTTTCATTTTTCGTTACGCTGTCATTTACACGGTGTATATTAGCAACAATACTCATAAATCTATAAGTATGTAACTGGAACGGGTGAACTTAAAAACGTGCAACGAACGGCAAAGCCCTGTGACGTTGTAAAAACCGCGAGGTTGGCAGCATATTAGTCATTCCAAAAACAATGGAGGTTCGGAGGTTTAAAAAACGACGTAATGTCTTCAAATGGTCAAATCAAATATACATTTACTTCCGTTAAATGTGGATAACTACTAAATAAATATGATCACGTTTATTCGAAAAATTGGTGTTTTATTAAATTTTGGATTTATTAGTAAATAATGAAATTTTTAGATTTCGTTTTCTTTATACTAGCTAACCCAGTAGACGTTGTTCTGCTATATTTTAATGTGATTTAGTAAAAAAATTTGGTCTGAGTCACAAATAGATGTTGGCCGATTCTCAGACCTACTCAATATGTTCACAAAATTCCATGAGAATCGGTCGAGCCGTTTCGGAGGAGTTCAATCACGCACATCGTGACACAAGAATTTTATATACTAGACATTAGACAAGCTGACCCGGCAGACGTTGTTCTGCTATTATTATTTTTTTTGCTGTGATTCACTTTCATCGTTTAGGGTTATAAAAACAGTTGTTAGCCGATTCTCAGACCTAGTCAACATGTTCACAAAATTTCATAAGAATCGGTGAAGCCGTTTCGGAGGAGTACAATCAAACACACCGTGACAAGAGAATTTTATACATTAGATGTAAAGGAAAGTAATAGTTACACTATTTTTATTTCAAGAACGGCTGAACCGATTAGGCTGAAAATTGGTGGGTAGGTAGCTTAGAACTGGGAGAAGGAAATAGGATACTTTTTAATTATTATTTATTAAACTAAACAGGAAACTGAACGGGTTGAATGAATTTCACCGGAACAGCTAGTTTTCTAATAAAAACATCATTACACGGGATTGGATATTTGACCACCTCGTGGCTAGCGTACACGCCTAACTACACCGATCAACCACAAGGTTTGGGTTCGACTCCTGATGGGGGCAGGCATTTGTGTGATGAACATTTAGATGTCTATATTTCCAAATCTGGGTGTTTATTTAATTTATTCTGGTATCTATTCATGTATTTCTATGTATCAATATCGTTGACATCCATAACACAAGCATATGATTTGCTTATTTTGGGGTTAGATTCAATTTGTGTAACTAGTCCATGGATATTCATTATATTTATTATTATTATTACATATGTGCCCGGTTGATGATAGGCTTGCCATCTATCACATTGTTGGACTTAGTGTCTTTGGCTAGCTGTGGGTGCCCATGTTATGTCTCTGCCTACCTCATAGGCTTGAACACACTTTACTTTATGTAAAAATAAAGCTACTTTCGTTGGTATTCCCTGTGATACCTGACTTGTTGAAAAAAAATCCTCGTATGACACTTTGTATCTTTGACCGCTTCTTCATTTAACATTAGTTAAATGAAAAAAAGCTTTAAATTTTGCGTATGATGTATAATAAATGTTTAACTGCTGGTATCAGAACAATTTAAGGCCGGTTTAACTAAATCGGGTATTTGACTAACGGCAGATGCCGACGTTCAAGCTCAAATTTCTGCTTCTTCTTTTATAAAACACCTTGCCCGGATTGGTATGTTCTTTTATAAAAATGGCTTAAGCTAAAACTGAAAAAAAAAAACAATGATTAATGTCGTCTGTCATGCGTCAACTGTCAACGTCATTTGTGGTGGCTTCGTTTTTGGTTTTGGTTCCCGGTGACGTGAATAATTTAATTTTTAGCCTAATTTTTCAAGCCGGTGAAAAGTTTTGGTAGAAGTTCAGTATCTAACAATTGTTTAGCAACATGGAAAACGATATTTTAGATGCATTAAATGATCTAGGGTAAGTTGGGAAAACTAAGAGGTTATAAAAGATCCTTATATCTTTTGAGACCCTAGACTTAATCAATATCATTTCTGGGATAAGAGTACGTATAGTAGTTTTAAATTAAATCACATATAGGTAATAAGTTCAGGATTCAAAGAAGATGTTTCGTAAGATTTGTTATTTCATCATATTATTTGTTATGCTCGATCTTTACTTCTAAATTTCGCAGGGATGAAAGATTTGAATTTGGTAGTCGATTAACAAAAGTGTTGAACCAATTTAAAAAGTATCAGCTACACTATCCCGAATTATCATTAGGCTATGGTGAAATAACCTGATACTATTTCCATAAACATTTGTGTTCCTCATAACACACAGATCTTTTACCATAAGATCTGCTAGCTTAAGTACTTTCTTATATAAGAAAGTATAAGTAAGTAAATCATATAAATATTGATTTACCTAATAGGTTCCTCAAATTTGGTTTCACATATCAATACCTTCCATAAATTGTTAGAACCCTATAAGCACTGTTTTAGAAAGTTAAGATCTAAATTGTTTTTTTTTTCTGTCTGTGGCGAATGCTTAAAAACGTATTTTTAATATTTTTCACTTAAAATGTATACACTAAATAATGCAAATAATGTTAGGTTTTGCAAAAATACTATTTTATGGCATACAGCTTATGTTGGAGGTATCAACATGTAACATTTTGTGGTTGATAGGGTTAATCTTTAGTTATTTCTACATTTTTATTTTATTTCATTATTTTTTTTATTATTGTATGTTATTTTATTAAAAAAATAACTATGTAAAATTATTATGTATTAATTAATTAAGTATTATATTAATCCTTCTTGCAAATAATTAATAATAATAATTAATATGCCTGGACAAGTTAAACAAACTGAATCTAACCCCAAAGTTAGCAAATTATATTGTTGTGTTAAGGGTGTTAGTCAATAAAACTAATAGATAGATAAACTTAAATAGATACAAGAAAAAAATTAATAAACACTCAGACCCAGAAATGCAGACAACAGAATGTTCATCACACAAATGCCTGCTCCTGTCAGGAATTGAACCTGGGCCTTGCAGTAGGTCTGTGTAGTTAGGCGTGTACACTAGCCACTTAACCAACAAGGTGGTTGAAATCTAAACTTTCCTCTTGGAACTCAATAGGTAATGTGCCTAAGCCTCTTGTTCAATAGTTTATTAAGCTGGACCTTGGAAATATCTACCTAAAATGTTTGTCTACCAAGCAATTTGTAAGACATTTGTAATGTTTTCTTGGATTCTTAAATGGCTCCTTTCATTATGTAGTACAATATTTAGACAAGTTATCACCATTGGACCAATATTTTGCCTATTACTGTTGCAATGTTTCAGTGCTGTCTTTGTTGTGTACTGGTTGGAATGGTAGGTTAAACATATTCACAAGGCTTAGTAGTTTAATTTTTTGGATGGTAACACAATATTGTCATCTAAGATTTTAGTAGTTGGAAGTATATTTTACCATGAGTGATCAAGTGTTGATCCTCTTTATTACTCCTATATTATAAGAAAGTAATTACAATAATTTGCATTGTTATATAAAAAAAAACTGCTTACAGGTATGAAGGCCCGTTATCTGATGAGGTTGCATTTGCAAAAGCATTGGAAGGAGGACCAAAGTCCCTGGAATTTACCAAACTGGTCTACATATTGGCTGAAGAGTTAAAGCGACTCTGTAAAGTTGAAGAAACTGTCAATATAATGAATGATCCTGATGAGTCAAGTGCTTTTTTGCTGGAATTAAGTTCATTTTTAAAAGAACTTGGATGTCCTTATAAGAAATTAGTTACAGGTACATTATTTATTATAAATATTAAAACATTAATATTTGTCCATTTTGAATGATAGTCATTTTACTTTATATCATAAAAAAATATGGCACAGATTGGATATCTATGTATATATTCATTAATATGATAGTATAATAATATGAATCAGATGGAAAATAGCAGCAATACCTTGGTTTTGTAACATACAAGACTCATATTTTATTTCACCTTACAAAATGTTATCTACTAATACAATATTTTTTAAAAAATGGTTTAGTAATTCTAGAAATGTTTGATAAACTTATAAATTAGGACTATTACATTAGTGTAGTCTTTTTTTTATATTACTGTAGATCAGTGGTTCCTATACTTTTTGCTGTGAAGATCAACTTGAGAAAAAGTTAAGGGTTTAAGATCGACAGCTTTAATTTCATATATTTTTTTATTATCTGTTAGTAATAATAACACATATTTATATTATAATTTATTTTTATGTTGTAATCATAACTATTTATTGACAGTTTTACATAGTTTCTTACTATTTACAAACATTTGTAGATAAAAAAATTTTGAAATTCGAAAATAAAACCTTGTAGGTACTAACTGGCTTAACCTCTAAGATCGATCATGGAACCTCTCACGATCGACCGGTCGATCTTGATCAAATGTTTGGGCACCACTACTGTAGATGGTTATATGTTCTGTCTGTTAATGAAAGCTTAAGTTGAAGCTGATGCTATCTATGTTATATGTTTTTTTACTATACAGGATGACTGGTGAGATACCTTCAATATTTGAGGACGTGATAGCATGCGAACATATATCATGAAATAAAATAACATAAAAACGAAATATTGAATAACTTCTTAGTAAACTTCGTACAAAGTACACCGAGAGTCCAGTATTTAACTGTGGAATAATTGGACACCGCGCGGACACCGCGGTAGCGGGATGGAGGGCGGGGGTGGATGGTGGCGGCGGCGTGTCGTGTGCCGCGCCGCACGTGACGGACTATAATATCCAAATAGCACTTATTTTTAGAGATATTTCGATAAATAATTAAGCTTCTATTTTTTTTATATCAAGTTAACGAGAATCGAGTACTCTCCATAAGTATTGAAGGTATCTCACCAGTCAGTCTGTATGCATGAATTGCCATCAAATACAATAGTTTTGTAATATATGTATAAAGTAGATAGTTGACAATTGACTGATAAACTATTTTGCAGTTGATAACATGAACTGACACATGTTTGCGTGTTTGCTATCATTTCAGTGAATTGTCATAGATAGATGATAATGAGAACTCAATAAGCAAATAACAACACTATAATAAGGAAATTACTTTATGATTATAGTAAATTGATACATGAAACAACATTAACTAGATATTTTACATGCATGCCGTACAACAATGTAAACTAGTAAAATTTTAAACTTTTTTAATCTAGTAAAACCTTGAAGCTAAACAGTCTTCTTTCATTGACTATACTCGACACCCACAACTAATATAGCTGTGCTATACTAGCTAAATCGCTGTACTTTGTACAGTTTATTAAGAGTTTATATATTAATATGTTCATGCCAAAACTTTGGACCACCTTTTTACGAAAAATGCGCGGATGCAGGAGCATAAAATTTGGCACATTTTCAGTTTGTGTAGGAGAAGTGAAGAACGCTAAGATTTTTCAATAGTAATGCTTCTAAAGTACATTAAATCAATATCTAGAACATTACCCACACTACCATGCATTTGACACACACAAACAAATATATTAATGATAGCGATAAAAGATCATAGATGGCGCATTAACTATTCCTAAAGTTTAGTAGTTGGTCTTAAGAAATGAAGACGGCATTCTTATCAACAAGATATCAAAATTTATTATGGTCAAATTTCGACCAATGGGCGACGACTAGTATATAAATATAAATCTATCAAAAACTTATCAAAAAAAAAATTTCTCATCTTTCAGGTCATATGTCATCAAGACTCCAAACTAAGGATGACAGACTTCTCTTGTTGGATTACATGGTTTCCGAATTGATGGCAGCAAGGATGGTCAATGTTGATTGTCCCAAAGAAAAGCAAGGCTCTGGGATGGAAATTGTTATGGTAATATATCCATATATATATGCATATTTTTAATACAGTAAATGTTTTTGACCTGGAACTTGTAAACAATGTGTTATTTATTAGTACATATGTATATTTCCTCATGGCAGTATAATGGCTACTAATGGTTTTGACAAGACTCTTTACGAGGTACACTGCCTGAATCTACATAAAACATACTATGGTATAGAGCTGGAAATTGATACCTCCTAATAATAGTCTTTGTGTCAGGCTTTATTAGGTACTAGCCTTTACCGTCAGCTTTGTTTGCATGTTGAAGATAACTAGCGCTCATATTGTTGAGTATAGCCAGTTCAGTTATTGTTATAAAATTAGCCAACCCCTTCTCCATAGTTTAGCTTAAATCTAGGTTTAAAATTATTTATATTTATACCCATTTAAACAGATTCAGTCATTTTGATATGGAAGAAGGACAAGGAAAATAATATACAAACACACTTTTGCATTTATATAGCATTGATATGGATGTGTTATTATAGTACTTTCAGAAGCATTTAAAATCTAGTTGTATTTTGCCTACATTTTTTTTACCTCAACTACGACTTATTGAAAATTATTTTTTTCAGCAAGAATCTCAAACGGCAAAGGATCTTAAAGATATATTAATTAGATTGAAATTCAACAAACCTCCCCCGAACATTACACCACAAATACTGTTCACAAAATTGGAAGCAAAACTTAAAGACACCATACAAAAGGAAGGTAAATCATCATTTATAGATTCGGTAGTTAAAAGGTTATATTTATAAGTACCCTCTTAATAACGATTATAAGTGTCCTTTTTTTTATGATATTGGAAGGCAAACAAGCAGACGGATTTCCTGATGTTAAGAAATTCACGCCGCCTAGAGACACCAAAGGTGGTAATGGTGCGTTGCCAACCTGAGGTCGGGATGTTAGGCCTCGAGCAAAAGTAATTTTACCGGCTGCCTTACCCTGCAAACCGGAACACGTTATGACGTTGTAGCGGCAGAAATAGGTAAGGCGGTGGTACCAATACGGGCGAGTCGCTGCTAAACTCTACCACCTAGACAGATGTCACGGTGTTAGTGGCGGTGAGCCTATGCTCGCCTTTTACGAGCTGCCTGGCACAGGAAGGCAGATGGTCTATTCTACAACAACAACACCTTTAAATAAAATGTTCAACTGGGAAATAATAGAGCAATCTAAAATACAAAATCATTTCACTAGATGGCGGTGGAATCATCACATCCTTATTCCAGCAATTTTGTAATGTTCAGTTTAGGAAAAGATATACTAAAATGTTATTTTTGAGGTGACCCATGTTACTTGTTGCAAAACTCAGAAAGAAAATACAAGATTACCTCACTAAATGGCGATGGAATCGTCACATCCTAATTGTAGCCAATTTTTTTACAATTTTAAAATGTTTGTTATAGTTAAAGTTATATTATAATATTATTTTTAAGGTGACCAGCTTGTTGGTAAGCCATTATACAACAAATCATTGTCGGAGAAAGAATGGAAACAGCTTGAGCAATCATTTACCGAGATGTATGAAGAGTATAGACTGAGGAGAGAAACACTTATCACTAGATTGGAGTGCACCATACAGAGCTTTGAGGTAATTTAACTAAACCAATAACTTCTTTGGTAAGATATTTATCAGGGATAAAGTCTTTAATTTTTTTTTCAATAAACAATTACAATTATTTAGCAACAAACTTTTATTAAGTCTATGTATTATTATAGGTGAGCTATTGGAACTTAGTAAGTAAAAAGGTTGCTTAATAAAATTCATTCTCTTCCCATTGCACATTTGAAAAAGCCCTCAATAATGTAGTTCTTTTCAGAAATTATTGCCAAGAGAGAGTTTTCAGTCCTTTGATGTTTATGTTTTTGTTTTTTGATTTGCCTCTGACTGTATAAGGGCCCGGGTTCCATCCCGGGTCGGGCAACAAAACTTGTTTTTTTTTTACAATTTGCAAAAAAATTTGTATTTTTTTTACAATTTCTTAATAAAAAAAAACGTTGCACGGGAGTGGATATGTGCCCGGTTGGCGATAGGCTTGTCACCTATCACATTGTGGGGCTTTGTGTCTTCGGCGAGTCGTGGGTGCCCTTGTTGTGTCTGCCTACCATATCGGAGATATGAGCATGAAGATACTATCTTTTTTAACACCTGTCTCTTTTGGTCTTCTGTGGTAAGCTGCGATTTACGAAACGGTTAATAACGCTTTTGCAAAACTTATGTATGAAATATGAAAAAAATATATAACTAATATGTTGATTGGACATATTAATATGTTATGGAAAATATCCTAATCTTTGATGTTTTAGTGGTCAGACCGCCTCAAAACCAAGAAAGACGCCATACAATCAACATACAGACCGAAACGTGAACACTTGAAAGTGAAGCCCGAAGTGAGATTATCAGATTTTCTGGCAGCGAGAACCTCGCTTTTACAAGTGGAGAAAACTTCAAATGCCGCTGTAAGGAAGAACACACAGAGTGATGTCAACAAAGTTTTAATAGGCCGAGTAAGTTTTTATTTTATTTTTGAATAGATAAAGAAGTGCACAGTGATCCTTGCGGTTAGGAAAACTTTTATTTCCATTTCAGGCTATAAATTAACTTTTATATATATAAAAATAAATGCCACTTTTCGTTGTAATTTTATATCTCAGGAATGGACTCACCAATCCAAACTAAATTTTTAGGATTTGCTCGGTCTATTTAGTAGATGTGAAGTTTGCATAAAATCTGTCTGGCGGTTCTTCATTTATCACATTTTTGTAACAAATTAATTCAATAAATATCCGCCATTTTGTTAATGGATTTTTTCAGTAAAATTGAATCTTTTTCAGACGGGGATTGTGCTTTTATCTTGAAACTATTTTCACTTGTTTTTTCTTTTTTTGTTTTGTTATGTTATGTCATTCATGCGGTCATATAGTGGTCATATATGCAGTGAAGCACGTACCGGGCCGCTTTTTCTATATACATATTCTACTAGTTTGTATATGGCTAGGTACTGTGTATCAGCTTGTCCAGATCAGGGGGCTGATTCCGTATCTTTTCAGTGATGATCACAGGGTAAAATGTACATTAAATGGCTGTCAATTGACGTGTTTTGTATTTGCTATCTCCTGTGATCAATAGAAATACAATAGAGATATCAATTACAAAATACGTTATTTGATAGACGTTTGATTTACACTTTACTCAGTGATCGTCATTAAAAAGATACTGAATAGCCCCGCAGGACAACACAGACATGGAAATATGGAAATCATGTTCATTACACAAATGCCTGTCCCCGTCGAAATCGAACCCCTTGGCCCTATGAGTCAGTCAAAGAGATAAAGTTGTCTATGGATTATTTTAAAAATTCAATTGTATTGTGACCGGTTTATTGTACCTTCTATAAAGAATGCTACAAATAATCATTATTATTAGGTACCAGACCGTGGAGGACGTCCCAATGAGCAACAACCTCCTCCACCGGAGATGCCCTCATGGCAGCAGAGATCTGCACCGCAGGTATGTTGTATAATAGACAAAACATTCTTAAAAACTTGAGTCTTCACATTCGTAGCGGGTTTTATTATTAAAAAATAGTTGGTCCATTTAAAAAATGTCAAACACCAGCATATAACATGCAAAGATCAGAATTTGCAGACATCATCTTGATACATGATGTCCCACTGCTAAGTGGTACAGTAGATTTTTTATCCCTATGTTTAAACAATTTTACAAAAAAAAATTACAGGTTGCATTCCAGAAGTGCCGGCAGAAGTAGAAATTTGAATATTAATGTTATTGATTTTTGATATTTTGGAATTGTTAGGGAATAATTTTCCACGAAATTCTTTGTCTATCAATGTAAAAGTACTATCATTTAAGTACAGTATTAATTTTTTTTTTCAAATTCAATTCATATGATTTTGTTGGAGAATAAAAAAAAGTGTTTCAAGCTACCTTACAGCGATATGTGTCAGCCGCCGAAACGAAAATCACAGTATGTAAATGGTTGGTTTTACCACTTGTAAATTTTTGATAACGTCGCATGTGCTGTGCTGTGTGCTTTACACATCACAAAAGTGCACAAAGCCGCTAAAGAAGTTTTCACTTCAAACATATTATAATAAAAATGAGATGGAAAACTCGAAACTCTAACTAACACACTCGATTAATGTCTTACTTACTGTCTTATTGGCAACATTTGCAAAGGTTATATATTTATATCCTATATTTTAAATAGAGATCCCATTGTCACCAAGTTTGGATCTGATGATGGAATCGTCATAACGAGGAAAATACTCGATTTTAGGTACTTAGACATAATATTGAAATCAAAATTGGTTTCTTGCAGTTTTACTGCAATTTATTATCACCCTGTATGATGGTTATTCTGTTTATATGTTTATTTATTTGCTACCGTGTGCTGCTTAACAACTGGACCAAAGATGATTGAGATTTTGACAATTTAAGAGGAAGGGACTAATCTTAAATTTTAGCCACCATTTTTTGCCATGTTTTAGTGGAAGTGGAAATATCTCTGAAGGATAAGGTAGTAATAGTATGCCGCGTGGGAGAAGCCGAGGACTTTGGTTAGTTTGTATGCAAACACATATCTTCACATCAAGTCAAGGGGCAGGCAGAGTCAACAGCCAAATGTCACGATACATGCAGACCCGCCTACCAATCTACGCCTCTAGTTTATTTTGTTTTATTATGTAGAAAGCATTATATTCGTCGGCTTGTTTTTGATATTGTAGTATAAATAGGTATTACGTTACCCACGTACATTATGAATGGTTTCAGGGTGGTGGTGGTGGTAGAGGAGGCCGCGGGGGACAG
>NJDD01000388.1:299345-390850 GCA_002245505.1 Calephelis nemesis
CGAAAGTTTCCACACGCCTTTGTAAATGATACACCTAAATTTTAAACCTGTTTTATTGGAAAACTGGATAAATGAAAACATTTTTAAAGGTACTTTATCCTTTGTCCATAGATGTCCCAATTAATCAGGCTTCACTGTACTTATTTACGTTTCGAACTCCAGTATAGGCGAGTGCTGAGCCTTTACCATGAGTTGGTATAGATTACGTTCTGTAATTGACGTATTGCGATACGGGAGACGACCCCCGCCTGCCACGAGTGCGGGGCGCCAAAGGATAAGGCGTCCCACACGCTAGAGGAGTGCTCTCAGCTGTCGTAGGAAAGGACCTCTCGCTGCCGAGCGTCGTCAACGCCATGCTCGGTGGTGACGCGAGAAGGCGGTTTCTTCGCCTTCAAAGCGCCTCCGATGCGGGGCTGCCGGGGGTAGTCGGAGGACTTTCCTCGGCCAGCACGGCCTCGCACGCCTGGGGGGCGACACCAATGCCCGGAATTACCCCTCTTTCAGCGCGGGAGGAGGCCTGGTGAGGACCGAGCCGCAGCCGTGGAGCGAATGGTAAACGCCAACGCGACCCCATCTCGACTCTAGCCGAGCGGCACGAAGGTCATAGTGTGGTTTTCAGACGGTTCGAGACCGGCATAACCCGTTATGCTCCCCTGAGAGCTGGTATCCGGGGGGATTTTCCACATTTGAAAAAAAAACGGTGATTGACGTATGGAAATCTATGACACTTTTGGTCTAATGTGTTTCTTTTAGTTAACAACAGAGGCGCTGTTCAAAGTTTACATACAAATAATTTACGGGGACGCTTGCGATTAAGCTCAACGAATCTAAAATTCATGATAAAAGCACAGATAGGAAGTCCTTATCTATATTGTATTTGGTTTAACTAGAGTTTAACATACGGTTAAGCTTCCAGTACGTGCCGTACGATAAGTATATTCGCCCTAAACTTTTAATTTCTGTCTACTTGTTACTGTTTTACGTAAAAACTCATCATCCCAATTTAATCAAACAGTTTTAAATTTTGAATGATCCAACTTAAAATCCAAGTCACATTTTAACAAATTTGTCCAAGTAATAAGCAAAGCAAATAAAGACCATACAGGGTAAATTTGAAAGAACCGGCCAATTTTTAATATCAGGGGGTATAAATGGTAATGTACTTAAAGTAATATTACCTAAATATAATTAAATAAACTCTTGTCAGTGGCGCTGTTTAATGGTGATATGCCTTGTCTGTGGCACCGCGTCGCGAGCATGCCACAGACCGTGTCTCAGGGTGGGGCAGTTCTAATTAAATTCGGATTATTTTAAATATACTATTCTTTTAAATGCTAGCTAAATGGATTAAGAATCTAGAAACATTAATCTAGTGCCATTGTTAATTTCAACTTCGCCGTGGCCGAAATACCGCTAGAAAATTGATTTAAAAAATGGTTAAGAAATATGGTATAATAATTTGAAATATAATAAAATAAAGTACTAAATTCTATGTATCTTTAATACTATTTTATCCTGTATGTGTACTAATAACAATACAAGTAAAATATTAGTACACTTTCATACAATTATTTCTTGAAAATTTAAGTTCTAAGACTGAGTGGGATCGCAATATAAGTAGCTTTACAAACTCACTTGTTCCAAAATTTTGTAGTACACATAGGATTTGCATGGCATAAAATGGTGGCTCGGACTTTTTACTCTATAATACACAGGAGAGAATGAGACAAAAAAGTCCAGGAGCGGTAATTCGACCCAAAAATAGTAAGCGATCCATAGACACCGCGCTGCGAGCATGCCACAGAAATCGGGTTGATGACATTGCTCGTGTCGCGGGTGGTCCACTGACGAGAGGATAAACATTCCTTTAAAACAGTTCGCAAAAATGCTTTTTTGTTTTCAAGCTGTGCCGTACCAAGTACAAGTCATGACGTCACCAGCCTGCGAATGCGATTGGTGGAAACCAGTTTTATGCTTTATTTACGGTATAACCATGCATATAGTATTGTATTTGGCGACAGATAAAAAATGTAATTTTTTTTTTTTTATTTTAAGTTTCAGCATAGATTGAAGTGTCATCAATTCTAAACCGTTACTCAAAATCTGGATGGTAATTGAAAAGTAACCCTGTATATTCTTTAAAAAAATCTGTAATAGAAAATAATAACAAAACAAGACTGTATCGAAATAAATTTATTTACAAATCTTCAGTACTCCACTTATACGCCTCTTCCTCTTGAGCTTTTCTCTTGCTTTGGCTTTCAAAGAACTTCTTCTCATAACCATTGGATCTATCCACACCGTCCCAACGGTACCCCGGACGGATATTGAACCGGTTTGGTGGGAAACTACCTTTATATGTTGGTTTTTCTGAAATGTATTTCACATTATTTTGAATTTGTTCATTAAAATATGTTTTATAAGAACGTATTTTTATTTTAGCACTGGCCCTGCGCTTGGGTTAAATTTCTATTAATTTTAAGGAAAGAAAAAAAAAGGAAAAATTTTTGCCCCAGACGGAATAAGCGGTCAGTTAATTCCACGATTGGGGTGTGTTTTTATTTAACCACCGATGGAAAAAGAGGGGTGCTATAAGTATAATTGTGTGTGTCTGTCTGTGGTATCATAACTCCGAAACGAATAGAAAGATTTCGAAACGATTTTTTTCTTTTGAAAGCTAACGTGATTGAAATGATTTTTTTGGAAGCTTACATGGACTTAATAGTTTTAAGGGAGTGCATGTATGAAAAAAAGTCATGTTTGTTAAATCAGTAAATGTTCGAAACTTACCAGGTCCTAAGAGGCCTTTCTCCCGTTTTTTCCCTCTCATATATTCCAACATCGGATCTCCTTCTCTTTCTCTGTCAATCAGTCGGCTTTCAAGGTCTCTGTCATCTGCGTAACGAGCAAGTGGCTTGGCCGATTCATGTAGGAATTGTTGAATTCTCTCCTCTTGAGCTTCCACTTGCTTTATACTAAAAATAAAACGAGGCAATTTTTAAAACTTAGGGCGACGAAAAGTACTAGTAGTAGAAGTAGTTCACACAATTTTACTATATTTATGATTTACAGAAGACATAATAAAAATATATAAGTATTTTCATAAGCTTATTCCCAAAGAGGGAGGGGGCACAATCTAGGATAACCATGACTAGTCGAAAACACTAATTTCCACAATTTGATAGGTGGCAAGACTATCACTAAACAGGCAACATTGTCTTTGATTAGAAAATAAGAAAAAACACATTTACTTTTTGTCGACAAGGGGATCGAATCTGGGACCTCCTGAAGTCAAACAAGTAATAAAAAAACCTTAATACAATATTTTAACACCTAACTTAAAGAAACAAAAGATTAAAATTCAAAATCAGCCATAATTTTTTTAATAATTTAAGGCCAACTTTTCAAACTTAAAACACTTAAACTTGATTTGTCTATACTAATATTATAAAGATGAAGAGTTTGTTTGTATGTTTGCTTGAACGAACTAATCTCAAGAACTACTGATAAGATTTTGACATTATTTCAGTGTTAGATAGTTTATTTATCGAGGAAGGCTAAACTCTATATTATATTATCACGCTAAGATTAATAGGAGCGGAGCACCAAAGAAGAATGTTTGAAAATCGAGGATTTTTTCCTTTTGAAATCTTTCAATATGTGTGCTGCGTAAACAGTTCAAGTTTCGCAATAATCATGTATGACAGAACTAGCCTAAAGTAATTATTCCACGTGGACGAAGTAGCGGTAGGAAACTAGTGGCAGACATTAACGCCCACGACAAAAAAGTTTTTTTTTTTCAAAATGCGATCTATACTACTTACTAAAGTATATCATTAACAAATAAAGCTTGTAAAAAAATTACCCTTTGTTCCATTTCTTGTATTTTTCATCCAACTGCTTTTGCCGTTCCGCTTTCTCTCTTTGCTTCTGTCTATCTTCTGAAGTCTCTCTTTTACCTGAAATTATGTTTTTAACCCTAATAAATGTTAACAGCAAGATGTATTTATGATATCCTGGCAGTGAGAAACATTATGTTTATAGACACATAAGGTTCTAACTTCAATTACTTCAATGTTGTTCATTAGTTTAATACCAACAATCATCGTAGTGGAAACAACATTAAACATGCAAAACAAACTATTACTTTCTCACTTTTAATACAAAGCTGGAAATACCTATGTACTTCATTTAAACAGGTTGGAATTCAGTGTTTAATAAAATACCAGCCATCATTCTACATTAAATTTGAAAAATGTGTGACGTCACATTAGGGGGAACGTGGTTCTAAAAATGTGACAACCTGTGACAAGGAGGGGGGGGGTCGAAAAGTGCCAAAATTCGCGTGACGTAATTTATGGATGGCCCCTTATCTGTGACTAACTGCAATGTGAAATTGAGCGGTGATCATCTCTAAAAAGATACGGAATCAGGGGCTATCTTCATGTCATTCACATACTTTAAGCAAGTGTCTATAATTAAGACTCACCTTTTCTTGAAACAGCTTTGGCATTTCGTCCTGACATTTCATCAGTCATCTTTTTGAAAGCATCATCCTCTCTCCTCCTAAATGCTTCATTTTCTTCTTTCAATTGTATAGCATCTTGTAAGCCTGCTTTCTTTCCTTCTAGAGTTTTAGCCATTTTTTTATTAGACGGAGGTGGACTATCACTATTCCTCCTATTTCTATTTCTAGGTGGAGAGGGATCTGAGTCGCTGCTATGGTGCCTTTTATTTTTTCTATCATTTGTTTTATACTTGTCTCTTATTTTTTGATCAGGTGACGATTTTCTTTTGTTCGACTGATCCAAGTTTCTTTCTTTAGAATGTCTTCTAGATTTTCTTGGTGGTGACATATCAGAATCATAGCTCACATCTTTGTTATCTCTCTTTCTAGTTTCAGGACTTTTTCTTCTAGGAGACAATGATATTTCCTTCCTTTCATTTTCACTGAAATCCCCCCACCTTGTAGGTTTTCTAGACCTTTGTTTTTGTTTATCATATTTTCTGGGTGGTGATGAATTAGAATCAAAATCTCTTGAGTTGTCCTTAGATTTTGTGTGTTTTCTTGGAGGTGATAAATCAGAATCATAATTTTTTTGCTTTTCCTTTGATCTCTCTTTTCTTCTAGGAGGAGATGAATCTGAATCTCGATTTCTTGATTTTGCCTTTTCCTTCCTTCTAGGTGGAGAAACATCAGAGTCATACCTTTTAGAGTGTTTCCTTGGGGGACTTGTGTCACTGTCATTTTTAATTCTTTTATTTTTCGATTTTTTCCTTACTGGAGATTCATTTGAATGTTTTCTTTCCTTTTTTCTTGGTGGGCTAAAATCACTGTCACTGTTATTCTGAGGTTTGTTTGCAGGTTTTGTCTTTGAATGCTTTTCATTTGATTGCTTTCTTGGAGGTGATATATCAGAATCATTCTTTTCATCTTCTGAGTCACTGTACATTTTGCCAAATATGATTTCATTTTCTTTTTCTACTTCTTTTACATCTTTTTTTATTTCTTCAATTTTTAATTTGCTGTTAAAACCATCATCCTGGAAAAAAAAGTAGATGGAAGATACATAAATATGTAGGTATTTATGCATATTCTCATGAAAACCTATGGCCTGTGGCCATTCCCTAGCTCTTATCTATTTCTTTACAAATTTTATGGCCAAATTTTAATAAAATTGTTAAAGGCCTCAATGGTAATGCGTTTTAAACATTAACTATTGCCAAATTGTAATATTTACTTTTATAAACATTCATAATAGTCTGTATAAATAAATGTTTCACTTGTTGTCACTCTAACTTGTACCAAGTACAAGTCATGACGCCACCAGCCTTCGAATGAGACTGCAGTTGATGGGGATTCACTTTATGCTTTGTTTATGTTATAGCTATGCATCTTGTATTTCGCGTTGGATAAAAATTATATATTTTTTATATTTTTAGTTACTTCATAGATCGAAAATGTTATCGATTCTGAATTTTTTGTTTTTTGTGTCTCTGTATATACAATAAGTAGGGATAACAAGTACTTACCTGATTTACCACTCGCCACTTGGATGTTGTTTTAAAATCTTCTAATTTTCTGATTTCTTCTGGTCTTTCATCAATAATGCCAGCAATCTGTGGGGCATCCTCACCCTGATCCAATATGTCTAGTTCATCTCCATCAAGTGGCCTTAGTTTCGTTAAATCTATGTCATCATCTATTATTTTTAACCTAAAATAATGAAATTACTTTTTTTATGGAATAGCATTTATCTGAATAATAATAATAGAAAGTAAAAAAGTCTGTCTACTTGTTTACTTTCCATTAAGCGATATGAAATACATTTTCACCATAAGAAAAGCACTTTATATGTAGGTTACCAACTAATTACTAAATACTGACTTCAAAATATATTAAATGCATGCTCCTATAGTTTGATTATATGGACAGAATGGCTGATGAGAAGGTAATGAAACAGATATACAGTGTAAATTTAAATTCAAGTCGACCTAGGCTGACATCCACAAGCGAATTGCAATTTTTTGTGTAATTCTTTCAAGACACATTACTGGTAATACAATTAGTAATTATCAGAAGAGATCTCATTACTTCGAGAAAGACCAGCTAGAGAAGTTTTAGGTCAGTCTTCAGACTCTGTTAACCTTACTCAACGCGACTATTGAGTATAGATGTATTTTTAAAAGCCCAATGGCCATTTTTGTTCAAGTTAACTGAGTACCTCAATAACCTGTTCTTAAAAACATGTGGACGCCTTGTTGTAATGTTGTATCGGTCTTAATAAGATTCATATTTACCCAGAGCCCTTAATTGCTTTCTTTTTCTTCTTTTTCTTTTCACCTGATGGTCCACTAAGATACCTTTGTAAATATGCTTTCTGATCAATCACAGCCGACATTTTTAGTACCTACTTATTATAACAGAGACTCATATATAACAAATTTTCAAGAATAGTTTAACAATTGTTCTACAAAAATCTTAATTTTTATTCATGCTTTGCCTAAGAATAAAAGACAAGCCATTCACAAAAATACAATTCAGTTTATCAATAATTGTCAAATGTCAATTGTCATATCAATTTTTTTTTAAGTTAGTTTGCCCTTTTCTGGAGTCGGCTAAGACCTTTAAGCCATGCTGCCAAGTCTTCCGTATTAATTAATTCTTACACATGTCTTCCGTATTAATTATTCTTTTACAGTCATTAGTCACTATTTACGAGGTCACGTCAGGCTCTTGAGTAAAGCGGTGGTCACTTTACACAAGCTCACTTTGGGAGATTTAGCGGCAGCGAGGAAATTCACGATATACTAATTTCTTCATGATTATTCCATTTGTGCACGTTCACTGAACAAATTAAAACTAAACTAATTCCCACCTAAATTGACTAATTTAATAAAGAAACGAAATTCAATAATTATGAAAAAATACGACCATCTTCATTCACGGTGGCGCCAAAACTCCTTTTTTTAAGTTAATTTGTCCCTTTCTGGGGCCGGGGTCAACTTTGTAGAAGTGCCTACGCAGACCTGGGGGCCTACCATAAGCTTTGACAAAGCAGTCCTGTCAAAGGAAAGTTATACTTCCGTCTTAAAATACCATTACTTTAGTTCGTACCATGACCATTTAAATCAGTCTTGTTTTATTACTCCATTGAACGAATGATTTTTGTTAAATTTGTCTATTAACTGCTAAATTGTTTTTTTAATTCTTCTTCTTCTTTCTTATAAATATTGCTTCCATTTGTTTTTCATAATATTATTAACCAATGTCAAGTATAAAACTTACCTAGATACGTCCCCTTCCGGCAGACTAAGATTCCTTACTTCTTATTTGTTTTTATTCGTTATGCATTTCTCTAGTTAGTCATTTTCGTCATCATATTAAGTCATACTAAGGTCTAAGGTAAAGCAGTGCCTTATTGAGCTTAGTTATGAATGCTACCGTATATGTTATAAATACACGATACATCAATTTCTTAGTGAATATTTCACTTGCGTATTTTAGCTAAACAAAATTGTACACAAAAAATGAAATCGTAGGAAAAGATTTGTAAATTGTGAAGAACTACGTAGATTAAGTTCAGTAATATAGACATTTCTGGCAATCAAATTTGGATTTTTTTTACCAGACTTCTACTACTAATATGAGACACTTCAACACTCGTATGTAGAAAACGACGATTCTAAAATTTCTTTGTCTGATTCCTCCATATAGAATATTGGGCCGCCCCAATTTGTTTCGTCAATTTTGAGATGTCGATGTTTAATTAGTAGTTTAATTATACATTTATCTCCGAAATCAAATAAAAATAACAATTTTATGCTTCATTTATATTTTTTTTTAATGGCAACTTGTCCAACAATCTTAAATCCGCTAGCAAATATTAACTTTTGTAAGATCGCTAATTATGACATAAAAACATTACTGCTGGCTGTCAAAGTTGACATCATGGTACGGAATGAATGAATGATCCGTCACAAAACTGCTATGTAGCAGTATTGTAAAATTATCCTGTAACAAGATTGTTAAGAGACGTCATGGTACGAAAAGTCGATGTAGTATTAAAACATTCCTGATTTAAGAGCTTATGGTAGACCCCCTGAAATCCAAAATTGTTTAATGGGATTAAGTGCTGTTTAGCAAAGTTATGCAGTATCTACCTGTAGCCGAATATCGTTTAAACGTTCCAACTGGACTCTACTTGGAACATAGGTCAATGACTAGACATTGAAATTCATTATATAAAATTAATTTTTGTACTTACCTATGTGTTAAGCTTGGACATAGATATATTAATTTAATAGGTCTATGGTATTGGCTGTGTATACGTATTTATTAAATGTGGAAGTCGATAACTTTCGGGTTTTTTGTAAATAAATGACATTTGATAATGTATTACTTACTCTGAACTTAAACTCATAAAACGTAGTGTTAAAGAAAACGTGTGGCCATTATCACGATATTAGAATATACCTAATGTACGTACCATCTCGTAAAAAGCGAAAAGTAGATAAGGAGGTAAGTATTTAATTACATAATTTAATTCTTATTGATTCGAGGTACAATTGAGATAAAAAATACCTATCCGAGCCGATATCCAAAGCTATCTGATGTCACAAAATCAAATAAACATTTTTTTGAGGGAAGGCTAAGGGAAGTAACCGCAGTATTCAAGAAACTATTGCAAATTCGATCCTACCTACTTATCTCGTAAAAAGCGAAAGTATGTAGCTTGGTATTTAAACAATATAGGTACGCCATTAACTACAGATTTTTCACATACGAAATAGAGGCGCGGGCATGACAGTGTAGTTTTAGCTGACTTACACATTCCAAGTTGAACCACTAAACGGATATTGATTAAATTTTCTTTATTTCTTTGTCTTACATAAACAAATTATTGTGGTTGTGCTAGAGATGTCACTCTAAGATACAAATAGAAATATTTACTAATAGAAATACATACAATTCTGCAAACGTATTTTACCCATTATCTTATTCTTCTTCTTCTTATTACATAAAAATTAATTGCTGTTCGTTAGTGTCACTAAAACTCGAGATCAGCTGGACCGATTTGGCTAATTTTGACATAGAATTTTTTTTAGCGGCAAGGCGTCCACCGCCCCCTACCCGGGCAAGTTTCTGCATAGCACTTTACCAGTTTGGCGCAACTTTCATATAAAAAAATAAGAAAAATAAGTTTGCTATGATTTTTATTCGCCCAAATCATATGGCACTAGTTGCCATAGAATCTGAATGCCTTTAGACTTACTTTCAAATTGTACGGGTTATAATTTTTCAAGTAAACTTTATACAAATTTGGGTTTGCTATGTATCTATGGAAGTCCCGCCTCTTATTACGTAGTATTTATATACTCTTTGCACTTTACCACCAGTGGTCTAGTAATAATGACCTACGCCAGTGGTGCCCAAACGGTCGATCGCGAGAGGTTCAACGGTCGATCTTAGAGAATTTCGAATATTTTTGAAGTGAAACTTGTTGTTGAAAGAATCGTTGTGATTTCAAAACGGGTGCAACGGAAAAACGACTGGTAAGAGACACAAATATATTTTCATCTCATTCTTTTGTCGATTTACTGAAGTTTCACCTCTATCGTGTGTGAATCGCACACACCTTTTTTTGTTATCTGCATTTTTTTAATTCAAATTCAACCTCACCCCAAAGTAAGCAAATTATATGCTGTTGAGGGTGTTAGTCAACTATTCTAATATATAGAAATACTTAAATATATACCAGAATAAATTTAATAAACACCCAGATCCGGAAATGCAAACATCTAAATGTTCATCACACAAATGCCTGCCCCCGTCGGGAATCGAACCCGAGCCTCGCGGTTGATCGATGTCGCTAGGCGTGGACGATAGCCACTCGAACAACGAAAATAACGAGGAACGAAAATAGTAAGAAACTATGTAAAACTGCTAATAATTGCTTATGATTACAACATAAAAATAAATGATAATATAAATACGTGTTGTTACTAATAGATAACAAAAAATATACATTAAAATAAAGCTGACGATCTTAAACCCTTAACTTTTTCTGAAGTCGATCTTTACAGCATAAAGTATAGGTACCACTGACCTACACATAAACCTGAGCTCGTCCAATATGCTTGTGCAGCGTACAGAACGTCTAATTACATCGACCAACTGCGAGACTTGGGTTCGATTCCTGACGGGGGCAGGCATTTATTTTTAATTTTTACAATATTTTATTAAAATAAAATTGATTTATGAAGTCTTAACATATGAAATACTTATTATGATTGAGTATCTTAATTGTTCAAATTTCAATAGTCTTTTTACTTTTCAATCATTCATTTTTTAGGGTGGTTCAGGCCGGATTAAAACCTCTCACGGGCCGGATCCGGCCCGCGGGTCGTAGTTTGCCCACCGCTGTGGCTATAAGGCTTAGATTAATATAGATAACGATTGCCTTTGTCCGTTTACTGAGAGAACCAGACAAATGTTAGAATTAACCTCAACTCATAGTTTTGGCGATAACATCTTCCTTACCGTTATCAAACCGATCTTTTATCAACAGTCTTTCTTTCTTCTTTCTTTAATTATTTATTGTACACAAAAAGTCAAAAAACAAGTAAATATGTAACATTATACAAAAGGCGAGCATATCTCTTAAAGAGATTTCTTCCAACAAACCCAAAATAGTTAGAATACATACAAGAAATGTAGAACATACAGTGCACAATACAAAAACTTACTTTACAAAAAAAAATCTTTATTATGATATTGAAACTCAAACAAGCAGTCAGATTTCCTGATGGTAAGAAATTCACACCGCATAGAGACACCAAAGGTGGTGTGCCTACCCATCGGGGTATATGCGCGGGGTGCCTCGCTGAAATTCGCCACGCAATAATCTGCCCCGTTGCGGTCCGGCCCAGTGGGCGTAGATCCATGCAAAATGTATGCAAGCGATCTAGGCGGATTACTTATTGCGCTGCGATGCGGCCCGTCCAGGCCCGTCCAACTGGGCGCTATCCATTAATATGTACGTATAACACGCATTACCAGTAGGTAAAAATATGTCGAGTGTTTTACTTATTATACTAAATAATATTACGTTGTCTTAGTTGCATATCGGTTTGTAATTACCTATTTATTATGTGTGTAATTAATCAAGTTATTTTTGGCATAAAGTAATGGCTACTACTGATATTGTTAACATAGTTATCCCAATATCCGCTTGAATGTTACGTTGACCGGTAGAAGAAGGTTCGATGTTGACAGATAAGATTATATAAATATGAAACAATTGGCGGTAGCCCGCAGTCGTCGTTTAATTTTGAATCAATAAATATATTTGAAGACTACTTAGCTTCCGCCCACTACTCCGTCCGCGCGGATTTCGGTCTTCTCGTGATAAAACTGAAAAATTAAGATTTTTTTTTCTACGTATTTTTCCAGGATAAAAATTATCCCATTTTATGCCCAGGATAATAAGGTATAATTGTACCAAGTTTTATCGAAATCGAACCCTTAATTTTCATGTGATGTCTGAACATACAGACAGACAGACAGACAAAATTTTTTTAATCACATATTTGGGTTTTTTATCGATCCAGTAACACCCCTGCTATTTATTTTTTTAATATTTTCAATGTACAGAATTGACCCTTCTACAGATTTATTATCTTATACCTTTAAACGAGCAATTCTTGTTTTCTTGTATATATATAATTGGAATCTCGGAATCGGCTCCAACGATTTTCATGAAATTTAGTATATAGGGGGTTTCGGGGGCGATAAATTGATCTAGCTAGGAATCATTTTTACAAAATGTCATATTCGTGTTTTATTCGTGTTTGACAAATAGGAGGCGTTTGAGTAGTCCCAATTTATTATGACTCTTCCTGACATCTATTGGCGAATAATAATACTATTTTTGGCGAATAGTTAAAGTTCCAGCAGATTGCGTTGTTAAGTAACGAAGTCCGTTGTTAAGTAACGAAGTCAATGATTGTTTGCTTTGAGGTTAGACTAATTGTGTAATTCGTACTTAAATATAATTTCCAAAAAACACAATTTATAAAAAAATAAAAAAAATAAAATACCGAGCAAAGTTCGGTCATCCAGATATTATATATTGATATAAGCAAAATTTGTTTTTTAAAGACCTCAACAAAATACATTACAAGTCACTATCAATGAACCACTGGTGATAGAGTACTGTGCAGCAACTTGCACGGATAGGAATCCACCGCCCTACCTGTTCCTGTCGCCATTATTAAGTGAAGAAAGTAAAAGTAAAGTATCTTTACGCCTATATCCCAGAAGGGGTAGGCAGAGGCACAACTAGGGCACCCACGACTAACTGAAGACACTCAGTCCCACAATGTGATAGGTTGCAAGCCTATCGCCAACCGGGCACATATCCAATCCCGAACAACTTTTTTTTAATTAGGGAATTGGAAAAATAAATTTTCTTTTAGTTGTCCGAATCGGGAATCGAACCCGGGCCCTCATGCAGTCAAGTCCAACACCTGGACCGTTAGACCACAGAGGCGATTAAGTCATTATGAAACATCTTTTAGTTGTAGTGAAGTTCTTACTAGTTATAATTGTGAAGAAGCGTTTAGTGAATTTCATGATACCTTTATGTTATTTTGTGAATTATGTTTTCCAAAAACTCAAATTAAGGTGTCAAATAAGACAATAAAAAACAAATGGCTGTCCAAAGGTATTTTAAAGTGTTGTAAAGTAAAAAGTCAGGTATATTTAAACTATCTTTTTTCTTATTTTCCCCGTGTTGGTCCAGGTTTCTTTGCAGAATAGACCATCTGCCTTTCTTACCAGGCAGCTCGTAAAATGCGAGCATAGGCTTATCATCACTAACACCGTGACATCTGATTAGGTGGTAGAGTTTCGCAGCGACTCTCTCGGATTGGTATCACCGCCTTACCTATTCCTGCTGCCATAACGTCATGACGTGTTTCGGTATGGAGGGTAAGGTATCCGGTAAACTTACTTTTGCTCGAGGCCTAACATGCTGAGCCCAGGTTGGCAACACACCATTACCATCTTTGGTGTCTCTAGGTGTCTTTGGTGTCTCATAAAAAAAGGAAATAAAATGAATAATTAATACGTTACAAAAAGCTATTAGCTAAATGTATAATAGAGTCTCAGAAACAGGCAGCATTAGAATATATTAAACAATCTTCTAATAAATATAAGGCTTCATGGGACATAATTAAAATTTCATTTCAAAATAAAATGCCTTTAGAAGAAATAGAAAAAACTAAAATAACTCTTTCTAATCTAAGAATCTAATCTTTCTGTCTAAGATTAATATCTTTTAATAAATAAATAATAAACTCCAACTAACCGGGCCCATATCCAATCCCGAGCAACATTTTGTTTCGGAAAATTCCTATTTTCTTTTTGCTGCCCGACCCGGATTCGAACCCGGGACCTCATACAGTCGAGCCCAACACCTGAACCGCTAGACCATACTCTAGTCTTATTACTTAAAAAAAACATCGAGTTATAAATTTACATTTAAAAAGGAGGTCGGACATTTTCACACTATAATTAATAGATTATTTTTCAATTATCGCAATAATTGGAAATTGTTAATACATTAATTGTTGAACATATCTCAATTAACAACAATTCGCCATGGAGGTCCAGAGGACTATAAAAACTAAGAGTGTTGATGGGAAAAGGCAGTTGAGGGTTCAGCTACAGCAGAATCATGAAGCTTCTTTTGGTTTTGGCACTTTCTTTTTCAGCCACTTTGGCTGTTCCAAGGGTAAGTTTACTTTTTTATAACAAATCGCCCTTGTGGTATAGCGGTCCGGTGTTGCTTACATGAGGTACTGGGTTGGAGTCCCGGGTCGTGCTAAATATGTATTTTAATTATGCTTTTTATGTTAATGAAAGTATCCGGTTACGATTGGTTTACTACCTATCACATTGTGCGATAGGTACCCAAAACCATCGACCACAAAACAGTGACGCACCTACAACATCTATGGTGTCCAATCATATTTGTCAAATAGGGAAAGCTGAAAATCAGTGTTGAGGAAGATTAAACCTCAGCAAATACTGTACTTTTTCTTGGCGGACTCATGTTACGTCATATTGTTTTTATATCCTAATGTCACTTTTTTGTTCTTTATTTAAGTTCCTTATATCGAGGGTTAGGTTAGATTTCTAGTTTTTTTATTGCTAATGATGTGTGGTATGTTCTAGTCTTTCAATAAATGTTTTCTTTTTTTCTTTCAAAGGCCATGGTAACATCTTACATCATGAAAGTCATGCGCTTGTTTGCTTTCATATTACATATAATAGGCGAAGGTTTCTCTTACTGTAAGCTAATCTCTTTAGCTATGGTATTATATAGGAATATCACATCTTTGATATTTTTATTTTAATAATGCAAAACTGCAAAAACTGCCCTGTGTTGGTTCGGGCTCCTTTGCAGAATAGACCATCTGCCTTCCTGCTAGGCAGCTCGTAAAAGGCGAGCACAGGCTTACCGTGACTAACACCGTGACATCTGACTAGGCGGTAGAGTTTCGCAGCGACTCACCCGGATTGGTACCACCGCCTTACCGATTCCTGCCACCATAACGTCGTGACGTGTTCTGGTTTAAAGGGTAAGGTAGCCGGTATGCTTACTTTTGCTCGAGGCCTAACATCCCGGCCTCAAGTTGGCAACGCACCATTAGCCCCTTTAATGTGTCTAGGCGGCGTGAATTTCTTTTCGTCAGGAAAACCGTCTGCTTGTTTGGCTTCCAATATCATAAAAAAAACCGACTGCCACTATTTCATTATGTACCAAATGAACAGCCCTCGTCGGGAATCGAACCCAAGCCGCACGGTTGGTCGATGTAGTTAGGAGTGCACGCTAGCCACTCGACTAACGAGTAGGTCATATGAGTAAAAACAACCTGATTTTTTAAATTTTAACTTATGTCACTCTCCAACTTCCAATTTCCACACACAAAAATTACAACATAACAGTACGACGTGAAAGGACAAACAAACGAGCATACTTCATTATTTGCAATATTGTAACAGATTAAAAAAAACAAATTAATTTAATTTTTCAGAATGCGCAGAGACACGATTCAGTTGTAAGTATTTCTTGATTATTATACACTATCTGTCCCGGCGAACTTCGTTCCACCCGTTCTGTTTGTATGGGAAAACTTAAAATGCCTAGTTTCCTTGCAGATTTTTTTTCCTACCTTTTGAACCTTCCCTGAATTTCCACAAATAATTCAAAATCTAAATAAGCCAAATCGGTCTAGCTGCTCTCGAGTTTCAGCGAGACTAACAAACAGCAATATATTTTTATATGTAAGAGAAGAAGAAAGAAAAGATTAAACATGTAACATATGCAGCAACATGCTCAGGTGAGGGTTTGGCCTATTTGTAAACCTTCTGGCTACCCTACCCTCTAGACCGGAACATGACAGCGTCATTATAGCAGAATTAGTCCCCGTGTTAGTCCGGGCTCCTTTGCAGAATAGAACATCTGCCTTCCTGTCACGCAGCTCGTAAAAGGCGAGCATAGGCCTACCGTCACTAACACCGTGACATCTGACTAGGTGGTAGAGTTTCGCAGCGACTCACACGGATTGGTACCACCGCCTTACCTATTCCTGCCGCTATAATGTCATGACGTGTTCCGGTTCGAAGGGTAAGGTAGCCGGTAAACTTACTTTTGCTCGAGGCCTAACTTCCAGGCCTCAGGTTGGCAACGCACCATTATCACCTTTGGTGTCTCTAGGCGGCGTGAATTTCTTACCATCAGGAAATACGTCTGCTTGTTTGTCTTCCAATATCATAAAAAAATATAGGTGAGACGGTGGATCCTTACCCGAGAAAGTTGCTGCATAAAACTCGGCCATCAGCAGTCTTGTTAACCCATTCAATCTGTGCTCGTCTCTTACGAGCAGCCAGGCAGAGAGATACAGCAGACCAGAACCAACACAGTACTACGGGTACTTCTTCATCATCAAAAACGTAAGCAAAAGCGTAAACAAAAACAAGATATCACAGCCGAATAATTGGGAATTATCTTTTTTTAACTTCCGACGCAAAAAGAGGGTTGTTATAAGTTTGACGTGTCTGTCTGTCTGGCATCATAACTCCTGAATGGATGCAGTGATTTCAATTTAGTTTTGTTTGTATTAAAGGTAACTTATGTGCGAGTGTTCTTAGACATGTTTGATGAATATCAGTTAACTATTTAAAAGTTGTGGGGGGTGAAAGTGGGGAGATTAACCGAATGTCAGCATTTTTTATTTTTAAAGGGGAGATTAAGTTCTTGTGTCGAGGGTTTTTCAAATTAATATTTTATTTTCTGTTATGATCATATGAGTTTTGTGTTTTAATATGGTTGTAAGTTCATAGTTAATATTTTCAAAGAAAATTTATTAAGTCTGTTAAGCTGTGCACGTAGCATCCGTGTAACTTCTACGTGTAGCAAGACGCTACGCATCGAAGCTTTTATATACGCGTAGCACTGTGAGTAGAAGACCGAGCAGTTAGCTACGAAACCTGTTTTTACCTAATCGGCAGGCACAAGTTAAGTTTTTCTCTCAAAAGTATTTGTAGAACTCACATAATACGCCCTTTTATTCTAAAATTTTTTAATGTTGTTAACATAATTTTTACCGACATTAGTAAGATTTTAGACTAGAATAGTTCTTAATTTTCTTTATTTAAGACTTTTACTGTGAAAATTTAGCTAATGTTAGAAAGTTCTAAACGGTAAATACCGTTTCGGGCTATTATTAAAGTATATTCATATCCCCGAAGAGATAAGTAAAGGCCCGAAAAGAGCTCAACGACTAGCCGAAGACACTAAGTCCCACAATGTGATAGGAGGGAAACCTACCAACCGGGCACATATCCAATCCCGAACAACATTTTTTTTTATTAGAAAATTGAAAATACCACATTTTCTTTTTGTTGAACGACCTGGGAATCGAACGCGGGACCTCATGAAGTCAAGTCCGATTCCTGGACCGCTAGACCACAGAGGTACAATAGTATTAATAGTTTGATAGTATAATAGTAATTCAATGAGAAAATTGAAGATGTTCCAAAAAAAAAATGGGACAAATTACTAGGCTGCTTCTATAACATTTATTTTAATTTTGTCGATTTGCTACCACGTGAATTGTTATCAGATTACTAATTGAAGAAGTTCTACTTAAACTAAAAACAAAGTTTTATCAACATTGGTCAAGCAGGCGCAAAGTCATTGCTTTGCTTGAATTGAAACCACAAGCGCTAATTTTAGCTGAGTACGCAGACTTGTGTGTGATTTTTTTTAATAATTAACATTTTTTGCAGCCTACGAAACCCCGGTCAAATGTTGTAAGTAACTATTCTTTGCTTATGTTACCAATTTACTATTTTTGACTAGGTCTTATCCAGTGCTTTTCCCGCGAATTAAAATAATTTCGCTATTCATTGAAAAAATCTAGAAAAAAAATGTGTTTTTCCAATATCAGACTATTTATTCTTAAATTTTTATCGTGGTTGATTCAAATACATTAGGATTAGTTAATAAACAAACATGCATCCAAATATCTAAATTTTGTTATAATATTATTAACTAACTATACAGCAGATAAACTACAACTAAAAATGTCACTAGCGAACCTCGTACTACCTGACATTGAAGGGTAGTAACACTTTGTAGGGGAAAAATTTAACATCGTTCAACTAAACCTTAATATATTTCCCAGTTTTCGTGCCTTGATACATTTACAAAAAGTAACCAAATTTGATATTTATTGCACATTACAATATTTGAGACTAACCTTATATTACATAAAAAGAAAATATTTTTTCATTGAGTATTAATAAGATTGTTTTTCTGTGCTTAGGAACCGAGTGCAGGTCTGAGTCGGGGTCTCGGTCTGAGTCAGGGACTATACCAGGGATTAGGCCAGGGACTAGGCCAAGGTTTGGGCCAGGGACTAGGCCAAGGTTTAGGCCAGGGACTAGGCCAAGGTTTAGGCCAGGGACTAGGCCAAGGTTTGGGCCAGGGACTAGGCCAAGGTTTGGGCCAAGACCTAGGCCTGGGTCAGAATCAGGACAACAGCAATTTAAACAATGTAAGTGTATACATACTACGAGTATGTCTAATCTTAGATTTCCGTGTGCTAACATTAAATAAAAACTTTTAAACAAATATTGAAAAAAAAAAATAACAAAACTTTCTTTTTAACTTTAACAACTTAGTTTCTAAACAAGTATAAATTAAATATTTTTAAATCAACGTTAACTAATTAACTAATAATGTTATTATTAGTTAACAATTTTTTTGACCGCCTCGATGGTCGAGTGTCTAGCGTACACGCCTAACTATCCGAATCAGCAGCAAGGCTCGGGTTCGATTCCCGACGGGGGCAGGCATTTATGTGACGAACATTTAGATATCTGCTTTCCGGGTGTAGGTGTTTATAAAATTTATACAGGTATCTATTTAGGTATTCATATATATTAGTAACGTTGACTAACACCTTTAACACCAGCATATAATTTGCTTACTTTGGGGTTAGATTCAATTTGTGTAGCTTGTCTAGAGCTATTATTATTTACTTAATTCTAACAAATGAAAGAATAATGCTATTAATTAAAAAAAAAACCCGAGACAAGACTTTACTTTCCCGTTAAAAATTGAAAATAATCGGTTAATCTCTCCAATTTCATCTCCCACAACTCTTAAACGGCTCAACCGATTTTCATAAAACATGTTTAAGTACATTTGCACATAAGTTGCATTTAATACAAAAAAACTAAATTGAATCCATTCAGGAGTTATGATGCCACAGACAGACGGACACACAGACAGACATGTCAAACTTGTCGCACCCCTCTATTGCGAAAGGGGTTAAAAAAACGTTTTTTCAAATATATTTTTGTTTTAGTTGCAGAATCAGGGCTTGTATGAGTTAAGCGGTTTGGGTTCGGTAAGTTTGTAAAATAATTGATTTTTTTAATATTTTGGAATATAATTCATGTTTTTTTTCTCTATCTGTAATTCAATTCAACTTATTTAGTTGATTATCTGAAGTAACATATTTACACTTAACACTTTTTTAAACTCGCTGCTCGCACTTATTATTACTTTTAAATAAAATGTACCAACTCTTGTTGTAATACTTAAACTCTTACACCACGTTATGTGTGTGATATGAAACTTAATTAGATTTGGCATCCTTTGATTGAAAAATAATACAAAAACATAATTTTGTGTGTATCTTCACGCACATATCCCGAGCAACATAATTTTAATACAATATTAACTATTTTTCGAAATTTAAGAAAGTATTTTTACGCCCGTATCCTGGAAGTGATTGTAGTGCAAGTAGATACAAAAATGTTTATCAAATATCGGTTTTTATCCGAGGATGATATCTAGTGTCCGAAAACAATGTTTGTTTGTCCCCCTGTTGGTCCGGGCTTCTTTGCAGAATAGACCATCTGCCTTCTTACCAGGCAGCTCGTAAAAGCATAGGCTTACCGTTACAAACACCATGACATATGACTAGGTGGTATAGTTTCACAGCGACTCACCCGGATTGGTACCACCGCCTTACCTATTCCTACCGCCATAACGTCATGACGTGTTCCGGTTCGGAGGGTAGGAGGATAAGGTAGCCGGTAAACTTACTATTGCTCGGGGCTTAACATCCCGGCCTCAGGTTGTCAACGCACCATTACCACATTTGGTGTATTGAGGCAGCGTAAATTTCTTACCATCAGGAAATCTGTGTGCTTGTTTGCCTTCCAATATCATAATAAGAATTATAAGCGTAATGAATGTAGAGGAAACTAAGCAGGGCTGCAGAAATCGTTTCACTTGGCACTCGATTCTCTCTTTCTCTCTCTCACTCTCTACCTACTATGTAAGGGACTTGACCTGTTTTCATATGTGATTAAAATACTTTTTGTTCCAGAACTTAAACAGGGTAAGTAATTAGTCCAGTACGTATTAACCTTGAAATAGTAGTAATTGTTATTCCAAGGGAAGCGAAACTCTCGATTTGTCATTTTTTGCAAAATCGATAATATTTGGATCAAAAGTTGAACTTTTTGGATAATAAAAGAAATTTCTTTTATTGATAAGTTCAACTTTTGTGTAATTTTATAAATTATTATAAACTTGTTTCGTTTATATTAAAAATAATCAACATTAAATAATCCAATGATGTCAGATATGGTAAGAATATTTTTTTTCGCTTGACAATCATCAATCTCACATTAATTAGCATATAATAATCCTTATTATGTTGATCTGTGCTAAAACATTGGATACTTCTTTTATGATTTCATTCTTTCTTTTGAAATATTTTGTATGCTTTGTAGTCATTGACCTCTAACCTGAAATATCCACGAAAAAAAACCTGCCATTAAAATAAAACATGGCTGCCGCTCCGATATGGCATACAAGGCAAACATGAGAACTGTCAAGATGTAACTTTAAATTCATGCAAAAATGAGCATAGACAAACATATCGTTATCTCTTTCAGCATATGTAATATCGACTTTTGTTAATAAGAGATAAAGAGATGTTGTTTAGTTATAACATGTCGATTCCAATGGTATTTAATTAAAGTAATTATTTTAATCATAAGACTAGCCAATTTATCATACGTAGTGTATAGCAGTAAAATAAATTATAATATCTTGTTGATAAGAACGTCATTTTCAATTCTCAAGACCAACTACTTTGGTTTTAAACTTTTTAGTGCGCCGTCTGTGTTCTTTTATAGTTATCATCAATAAATTTGTTTGTGTGTGTCAAATGCTTGATAGTGTGGGTAATGTTTTATTTATTGAGTTAATGTACTTTATAAGCATTATTATTGAAAAATATTAGCGTTCTTCACTTCTCCTGCTATAAGTGTGCCAAATTTTATGCTCCTGCGTCCGCGCAATTTTCGTGAAAACAGGTCCACAGTTTTAGCATCACGTATTAATATATAGATAAAAGTTTATTTTTGCTTACAGAATCAGGACTTGTATGGATTGTATAATGTAAGTGAAAAATATGTACTTTTATACAGTTCGGCTAAAACTAAAATGTGTCTCATACGAATTTCCTGAAAGAATGGAATTTTGGGCGCCAGTTCAAAATTATGTTTTGGAACATGCTTGCTATTATAGTTTAGTATAATCATTATTTATCTTCTAGACTGTGTTGTAAACATAACTTAGAAGTTAAATACAGTAAAGTAAGAAAATCAAGCCATAATCTACTAACAATAATTATATATTCTAAACATTGTCTATTTTTTAAGTGTTTATTTCAATAATATATACATAGCATAAATACTTATTTATAATTCAAAACCATAAACCATAAAAGTTTTACGCAACTGTACGTAAGCACATGAGACAAAGCACGAGTAAGAGCGCTGTACGCTTCCTCACTTCCCTGTACATGGCCCCGCCGAATTCTTGAACTGAATTCTGCGCAACGACAAGTTACCTATTTTGGAAGCGCATTAGAGTTTTGCGTGAACTGTAATTCATAATTCCCCGTATTAGTTTTCTGAGTAAAATAGGTCATCTGCCTCTCTGACTTGCAGCATTTAAAAGATAAATGGATCTAATTCTGTGACCTAAGTATCTCGCCCCATAAAAGCAACCTACTAGTAGTCTAACAGTATCTGTAGTTTCTAATCATTGTAATAGCGGCCTGTTTGTTCACCATATCTTGTTATCATATCAAATTACTTTAGTTTCCATTGCAATTTTTTTTACATATTGCCGGGAAAATATTATAAAAGTATTATTTTCAAGTTATACGTAAGATATAATTTTATTACAACATATTTTTATTTTTCATTCCAGCCCTTGTCATTGCTACAAAGAGTGAGTGTGTTTTTTGTTTTTCTTTACTCAAGGTCATTTAGTGTTCTCGAGCATTTTAACTGAACATTTTTTTTCGAAATGCCAACATAATTGTCTACTTTCACTCAATGTATAGGTACACGAAATTCAAAAATTACGAAAAATTTGTGACCATATTTTTCTTTTTGGCGCCAAAACTCGAGTGATTGTGATTTTTTTCAATTTTTTTAAGTTAATTTGCCCCTTTCTGGGGCCGGCTAAGACCTTTAGACCATGCTGCCACGTCTTCCGTATTAATTAACTCTTATAGACATTAGTCACATGTCTTCCGTATTAATTATTCTTATACAGTCATTAGTCACTATTTAAAAAGTCACGTAAGGGTCTTGAGTGAAGCGGTGGTCACTTTACACAAGCTCACTTTGGGAGATTTGGCGGCAGCGAGGAAATTCACGATACACTAATTTATTTTTTCTTGTTCATTTTCTTCGTTCTTGATTATTTAATTTGTGCACTTTCACTAAACAAAATTAAACTAATTCCTACCTAAATTAACTAATTTTACTCCTAATTTTCACTAAATTCAATAATTGTGAAAAAATTACGACCATCTTCATTCACGATGGCGCCAAAAGTTTCAAAATATTTTGTTGTTTAATTCTATTTAGTTTTTTTAAAAAGTAAGTTCTTCTGTTTTTGCTAACACCTTTAGGCCATGATGTCATCTCTTCAGTTACTTTTTTTTTGCTTTTATTTGGTCGTAGAACCCAGCTTTGACTTACTTAATTGATGTCAACATTTGCATATCTGCGCTTGCTGTTATCGTGTTCAACCTAGCTTCAATCTAACTTATTTGCATGATGCTGAAAATATTGTCATCAAAATTGGCAACGCATCTTCATAACACTAAATAACTTATTTATTAGTAATATTAATAATTAAGTTAGTGAAAAATATGTAAGTAAGGTAAAGTTTATTAATTTACTATTTTTATTTTTTTTTTCAGTATTTGGGATTGCAATTGGTGAGTGTTCATACTATGGCTACTTCTCTTATAACTGCTAGCACGTCAAAACCTCGTCATATTAATATTATCCCTGGATCATGAAGCGGCTCAGATTGCTCATGATCATCCGTATTACTTTTTTTTTATATAAGAGAAGGCGAGGAGAAAACGAACAAGTGGGTCACCTGATGGAAAGTGATACTTTAATCCATTTTGCTCTTTTTATGGGGAAAAACCAAGCCAAAGTCAGGCACAGTATTCTACCACCAGTGGTATTATTGGTAATAACTAATTTAACTAGTTAGGGAGGTTAATGGTGTATTCAATAGTCACTTTTTTCCTTTTACAATTCAGCATATCTCATCTATTACTTCATCTTTAGACATCTCAAATTATGGGACCTTTTATTTAACAATGTAATTGTCTTACAGGGCTCAAACGGCTCAAACTCACGATACCAATTGGTAAGTCTTATATTTATTTAATCGGCCCTGTGGTCTAGCGGTCCTGCTTCGGACTTGACTTCATTAGGTCTCGCGTTCGTTCCCGGGTCGGCAACAAAAAACAATTTAAATGTGTATTTTAAATTTTCTAATAAATTGTTTCTATAAAATTTTGTGTATTTTCAAATTTTTGCCTGGATGGCGCTAGGCTTGCTACCTGCTACATTGTGGAACTTAGTGTATTTTGTTAGTCGAGATACCTTAGTTGTGTCACTGCCTACCTCTATGGGTATATTAATGTTTATGCATAAACTTAATGAGTTAATGCTTGAACGATTAACAAAAATACATGAATACACCTAAGCATATTTACAAATTTCGGTACTTTAATATACCAAGAAGATTAATAAGAAAAAAAAACTTATTTTTTTATTTATTCTAAGCATACAGAGAATCATACTAACGGTGACAGTATTTCATACATGTATCATTTTGTGTATCTACATTTTACTTTCTTTTTTACTTTTTAAACCGAGCTTTTTTCTGTTTCAGGACTTACTTGTAAGTGACGAGTTTAATAAATTTCATTGAGTTTATAAAAATAAAGCTTTCTAATTCTTAAAAAAAATCTTACATTATTAATATTTATTAAATATAAAATTTAATTAAATAACCTTTTTTCTTCCAGAACTTGCTGTTGAGGGTAAATAACTTATTTTTTAAATTTTAATCAACAGGTCGGCTATGACACCGAAAGAAAGAGATGCTTCTAGAACATTCTTTTTCTTGCCAACTGGGCTTAACATCCGAGCCTTTATTTAGCAAATTCTAATTCGAAAATAAGAAAACATATTTGTCTTTTTTTCCCATTTTAGTCCGGGCTCCTTTACAGAATAGGCTATCTGCCTTCTTGACAGGCAGCTCGTAAAAGGCGAGCATAGGCTTTCCGTCACTAGGACCGATTGGCACCACCGCCTTACATATTAATGCCGCCATAACGTTAGTGCTTGCCGTTGACGTGTTCCGGTTCGGAGGATAAGGTAGCCTACTTACTTTTGCTCGGGGCCTAACATCCCGGCTTCAGGCTAGCAGCGCACCATTACCAGCTTTGTTGTCTCTAGGCGGCCTGAATTTCTTGCCATCAGGATCCGCCGGCTTGTTTGCCTTTCAATATCATAAAAACTAAAAAAAATGTCATTAAGTTGTGTCTATTTATAAACATCAGTTGAACCTTATAACTTTCCTTTAAAAAAAACAATGATATTAAAGTTACTCTCTTTTTTAGGACTTGCAATCGCTGTTAAGGGTGAGTTGCCATTTAATACATAACTTCTTCCACCAGCATATCATATACCTGCGCTTTTAACCGTGCGACATTAATTATTAACAAACGCAGTTATATTTGTGGCAGATGCTGCATGTAGTTGTGCTCCGAGTTAGATTGTTTTAAGGGTATTTTTGTCTAAAGAATATCTATATATTAATATGCAATGCCAAAATTTTGAACCCCTTTTTAATATGTAGTAGGGGCATATAATTTGGCACACTTATAGTTTATGTGTAGGAGAAGTGCAGAACGCTAATATTTTTCAATATTAATTCGAAGTACATTCAATAAATAAATAAAACATTACCCACACTACCATACATTTGACACACACAAACAAATATATTGATGATAACGATAAAAGATCACAGATGGCGCGCTAACTGTTCATAAAGTTTAGTAGTTGCTATTGAGAAATGAAGATGGCGTTCTTATCAACAATATATTAAAATTTATTATGGTCGAATTTCAACCAATGGGCGACCACCAGTTCACTTAGATGAACCTATTACTTACTTTATTACAAATATTCAAAAATGTGATTTTTGGCGTTAATAACATACAATTGGCGATTAAATTTTTTGGTCTAGAATACAATCACGAAATACAAAAAATGTTTCTTAAATAAATATATAAAATTTTCTAAAATATAAAACTAGTGAATTTTTTAGTCGTCAAAGAAAGTCATGTCTGGGTCTTGAGTCAAGGGGTGGCCTCCTTACTCAAGCTCGTTTAGTAAGATTTGGCGGGAACGGGGAAATACATGATACACTAATTTCTTTATGGTTACTTCGTTTCTGTACTTTAACTGAACAAAATAAAAAGCCACAAAAAACGACTGATTCTATTCATTAGAAACAATGAATTCAATAATTACAAAAAAAAACTATGAACATCTTTTCTCTTGATGCCGCCAAAACATAAGGCGCATTCAGACCAGTGTTCACAAACACGACCTTTTTTAATTTTTGGCATTGGTGTAAGCATTTGCCATAAAAACGATCTTGCATATTATATCTTTTTCGTAAGTAAGTATCGTCACGCCCATATCCCCGACGAAGTAGTCAGAGGCACCACCAGGGCACCCACGACTAGCCAAAGACACTAAGTCTCACAATGTGATAGGTGGCAAGCTTATCGTCAACCGGGCACATGTCCAATCCCGAGCAACATTTTTTTATAAAAAATCGGAAAACCCAATTTTCTTATTGTTGCCCGATCCAGGATTCGAACCCGGGACCTCCTGCAGTCAAGTCCAACCACTAAACCGCTGGACCACAGGCGACTCTTTTTCGTACTAACTATTATTAACTGAGACGAGAGTATTTCTGGTTATCTTGTTCTTAACTAATAACAACAATTTTATTCTTTACAGAACCGACGCTTGAACGGATCAGACAACGTAAGTTTAAAGTATACTAGATAAGAACCCGACTAAGCTCTGGTAAAATGTGACTAGGTGCAAAATGTAGGTAGATATTTCTGTAGTCGCCGGTTTTTAAGGAATATTAAAGGTATAAGCAAGACATAAATTCGTATAGCTTCATTCATTGTGCTTAATAAATATAGTAAATATATATTGCCGAAGTTTTTTTTTTAAATCAACATTTAAAGTAAAGTAACATAAATTAACAAAACAAATTACAATGAGTACTTATCCGAGAATTCAGCAGAGGTTATAAAGGAATATTCTCTATTAGGTAAACGTCACAAAACGGATGACCAAGATGGCGACTGTGATTTGTCTGTTAACATATTAAAAATTAACATAGAAACAAAATACTCGACAATCCAAATTTTGCGGATATATGTTGTCGACTCAAAATCATTATTTTTTTATGTTTTATTATTCAGGTAAGGTTTCAATCGAGTCTACCGTACCCCTTGACGAAATTATTAATATAGATTTCGATGTGAGTCTCATACTATCAGAAATGTCGTGAGATTGTTAGCTGTTGTATCTCATAAATAATAATTCAAGTGCTGTAAAACTGCAAAAAAACCTAATTCAAGTTCAATAAACAAATCATCGACGTAAATAAAAAAATATATAATCAACTATTTTTTTTACGATTTCCATGATATCCCATCATAAACCAGACCAGAGACTAAACCAAAGTTGATGGCGATGGGACCATATTCTTTTAAATAAAAAAGTGGCTGCAACCTACGGGTGGACATACAGACAGACATGACAAGTCTATAAGGGTTCCGTTATTTTGGCTACGAAAGCCTAAAAACAATTTTAAAATAGGTTCAGAAAAATCCATTAACATATATAAAAATAGAATATCATTCAACCTCCTCCTTTTTTCAAAGTCGGTTAAAAAGTGAGGTTTTTTGGCGGAATCCTAACTAAACTAATACAACCCGATTTGCTTAAGCCACTTAGTGTCTGACGAAGTAGTAAAAGATTAAGTTTACATGTTATAATGTTACATTTATATTTATCGTATAGAGATATATACTAACGAAAGAAATTTTTTATTTATTCTTTACATTGTACTTTTTTTTAACTGAGTTTTTTTTTCTTTCAGAACTTACTTGTAAGTGACAAATTAATTTTCATTATATTTAAAAAATAAAAAAATAGCATTTTGATTATTTTTTTCTTCTAACTTTATTTGTTTTGATATTACAAATTCATTAAACTCACCTTTGTTCTCTTTCAGAACTATCTTTTGAGGGTAAGTCATGTCAAACAATAACCACCCAGACTGTTGCACTACGAAAGAAAGGCTATATAGTCTGTTCATTTTAACAAACGAGTACTAAGTTCATTTCAACCAATGAGAACGCGCCTTTATAATTTGACCATAACCGCAAAGGGTTCTGATTTGTTGAAATGAATTATGTTGATTACGTTAACCAATAGCAATGGAGAACATTTTTTTGGTACTCGTTTGTTAAAAAATAGAGTATAGTACATTCACAACTAGCCAACTAGACTTACCATCAAATGCTGCAAGTCTATGTTAATTATCTTATAGTAATAAATGCTTATTTCTATTGCTTATGTCTATTTTTTAAACATCAGAAGATTCATCATCTTATTCTTTTGTACGAAATGAATTTAAAATATATGTTTTTGTCGTTTTCTTGTACACAAAGTTATCATATAATCAAACACAAAGATAAATAAATATGCACAAATTAATTTTATTAAACTTGTCTTTTTTCCTTTCAGGACTTGCAATATTTGTTGAGAGTAAGTAATTATATTAACATTTTAGCATTATTTTATTTGTAACATTTAATTCACGACGCGACACTTTTTTTCAACTTAATAATAATTAGCAAATGCAAATATTGTGGTTTAATAGCAAATGCTCCATGCAGGATTGGTGTTTCGGATATTTAGGGCCCCTTGCACATTCCTGGGTTAAGTATTTAACACTGAGTTGGCATCTAACTAGGGTTATTTGACAATTTAACTACAAAAAAAACATCTTCACGCCGATATCCCTAACGAGGTAGGCAGAGGCACAACCAGGGCACCCACGGCTAGCCAAAGACTCTGAGTCACACAATGTGATAGGTAGCAAGCCTATCGCCAACTGGGCACATTTCCAATCCCGAGTAACATTTTTTTATTAGAAAATTGGACAAAACCTAATTTTCTTTTTGTTGCCCGACCCGACACTCAGACCCGGGGCCTCATGCAGTCAAGTCCGACAACTGAACCGCTAGACCACGGAGGCGATATGAGGGAATGTGCAAGTGCCCCTCAGTCTACTGTCTAGTAATCGATGTAAATTTAGCTATTCTTTCAAGATGTAAAGTTAATTATTTTTATAAACAATACCTTTGTTAAAAACTGCTTTGATAGGTATATAAAATATAGTTTCACGTTATTGATGATATTTGGGGACGTATTATTCCCAAACATGTCGACAGTTGACAACCGGGGGCCACAGGATTAGCAGAAGATATTACTTAGCCTTACAATGCGATATTTGTATTGGAAAAATAAAAAATCACTTTTTGAGTTGACCAATTAAGAAGTTGAACCTGAGACCACAAACCACAGAGGTGACTGTAGCGGTGGCGGTGGTAGCCCACTCTCATACTCATTTCTGAGAAAACTTAAGTGTTCTTCCAGACTTATATTTTTGATTAGTAGGTTATACACACACATACAGACATGAGAGATACAAAAGATTTTTTCATTCTTTTTTATCTCTTTTTCATGTAATATTTATTGAATATTTATTCTTTAATCTACTTATTTAAAAATGAATTCCCATATCGCGCAATCATCAAGTCTCAACGGATCAACCAATTTTGGTAATTCTTTATTAGTTGTGTTGTTTATAGTCAGGACAAGGTTTTTATAAAGAAAAAAATGAGAAAATTGCCGGGGAAATGGATGAAACAAGGCTTCGATTCGTACAAACTGTTACTAGTTGTAAATTTCAAGGAATACGAAGTTTACGTTTACGTTTAAAATTAGATTCTGAAAATGAAGTTTTATTACAATAAAATTATAATATTACATGATTACATGTCATATTATATTTTAATAACTTAATCAAACTGCAAAAAACCTACTTCGGTAACAATAAGTAAACACCTAAGTTCACAAAAATTAAGTAATTTTCAAGATATAAAAATAATGTTTATAAATGACGCAGAAATTGATTATCCTTCTCCTTTTTTGAAGTTATAGAAAGATACATAAAACATCGTCGTAAAATATCAAGATATCTTCAATATAAAACTCGGAGATTATTTTTGGGCTTACATAGGTACTCGTAGATATTAGAATTTTCTATATGACGATATTACAATAACTAAAAACAAATATTTTATTTTTTATAGGAACAGGGATTGAACGGATTAGACAACGTAAGTATAAAGTATATTAGTATTTAATTAAGTTCTCCGTGTTGGTCTGGGCTCCTATGCAGAATAGACCATCTGCCTTCCTGAGCTAGGCAGCTTGTAAAAGGCGAGCATAGGCTCACCTTCACTAACACCGTGACATCAGACTAGGTGGTAGAGTTTCGCAGCGACTCACCCGGATTGGTACCACCGCCATACCTATTCCTGCCGCCTTAACGTTGTAACGTGTTCCGGTTTGGCGGGTAAAGTAGCCGGTAAACTGACTTTTGCTCAAGGCCTCACATCTCGGCCTCTGGTTTGCAATCCACTATTACCACCTTTGGTGTCTATAGGTGGCGTGAATTTATTAACATCAGGAAATCCGTCTGCTTGTTTGCCTTCCAATATCTTAAAAAAGGGGCGTTTTGGAGGAAGTCCAATTAAACTAACTTAAGCTAAATAACTGTAGCCACTTTTATTATAATTTAAAAAGTATATTCACGCCCATATCCCCCAAAGAGGTAGGCAGAGGCACAACCACGGCACCCACGACTAGCCGAAGACACAAGTGCCCCATATATGGCAAGCCAATCGCAAACCGGGCACATATCAAATCCCGGACAACTTTATTTTAAAACATTCTCATAAAGTTATATTATTCTGTTTTTTATTAGTCTGTATCACTTTGGAATAAAGACTATAATACCAGGTTGAAACTTGGAGTACTTTAGTCTATGTTTATTAATAAAACGGTTAGAAAATAGCTCTAGATTGTCTTTGATGAATGTTTGCTACTAAATGTTTGCTACCGATTTCAGTAACATATTTAGCCTACTCGTTCGTGCATTTTTAAATTCATAGTACATAGTATTAATGTTAAATTTTTTCATACATTTTTTTTAACTGGGTTTTTTTTTCTTTCAGAACTTACTTGTGAGTGATAAGTTTAACTATTTTTCTTTACATTCATTAAAAAAGCATTTCAATTGTTTTTAGCCTTCCTGATGCTATGTCTTTAAAACATATTTCAATGAAATAATCTTAATTCTTCCAGAACTTGCTGGTGAGGGTAAGTAAATAGTTTTTCTAAGTCCAATCAATAGATCTACTAGAACACCGCAAAAAAGAAAACCTTCGAGCATTCAGAATATGTTTGTGAAATATTTAATACCATCTGTTGCTCGCGGCGTTGCCCGCGTGGTTAATGGTCCCACAGGAACATTTTTACGGGATAAAACTATCCTTTGAGTTACTCCAAGTTAAGTACCCCCTATGTATGTTTATAATTTTATGAAAATCGGTTCAGCAGCAATTGTGTGAAGGTGTAACAAAGATTTCGCATTTATAATATTAACAGGATTTATAACATTAATAGGATTTTTATTCACGTTATTATTAGATTTTTAAAGAAAATGTTAAATTATTCTTAATTATCTAAGTTACCAATACATTCCCCTAGCTAACTTAAAACTCAAGCCCTTAAGTTTCCAAAAACGCAAATCGATATTTAATTAAAGAATTAGACTAGTTACTTTGTAAATAAGTGGTATTTATTTCTAGAAAGGCGAGCATAGGTTTACTTTCACTAACACCGTGACATCTGACTACATGGTAGAGTTTCGCAGCGACTCACCCGGATTGGCACCACTGTCCGGATTGGCACGGAATAGGTATACACCTATTCCTACCGCCATAACATTACTGCTTGTTGTTAACATATCCGGTCCGAAGGTAGCCGGTAAACTTACCTTTGACGTCTCTAAGCGGCGTGAATTTCCATTCCATTTCCACCAGGAAATCCATCTGCATATTTTCCTTCCAATATCATAAAAAAACATCAGGGGTACCGTTACATTTCTTAAAAGAAACAAAGTAATATTTTAACTAAACTTGTCTGTTTTCCTTTTTAGTACTTGCAATTATTGTTAAGGGTAAGTGTCTATTTAATTCATATTATTTAACATCAACCTAAGCCAGCGACCACGCAGCTTTAACGGTACTAGTGGTCGCATTGGTCGAATTTCTATTGATTAAATATTGATTTAATGTACTTTATAACCATCGTTATTGAAAAATATTAGCGTTCTGCACTTCTCCTACACAAAAACTATATGTGTGTCAATTTTATGCTCCTGCGTCTTCGCAATTTTCGATGAAAGGGGTCCAAAGTTTTGGCATCACGTATTAATATATAGACATATATTAGTGGTCATTTGTACCATATTTCATGACCAGAATGGTGCTTGTTCGACTGTTTAGGATACTTCTAACCAAAAAGTATACACTTTTTGTGTAATAAGACAGAGAATAAACACAAGGCTCACCTAGTTTTAAGAGATTATCTTCGCCTTTAGACATAGATGTTACATGATCCATAGACGTACGTGTGTCGCTGTCTCATAGCCGAGGTGTTGGGCTTATTGTGCAAGTCTACTGCCTACCCTATCCACAGGATCGGAGCATAATACTGTCATTATAGCGGAAGTAATAAATCGGGCTCTACGGATTTTCTAAGACCAAAATGTTGCTCGGGATTGGATATGTGCGTGATTGGCGATAGGCTTGCCACCTATCACATTGTGGGACTTAGTGTCTTCGGCCAGTCGTGGGTGCCCTGGTCGTGCCTCTGCCTGCCTCTTCGGGGATATGGGCGTGAAGACATTTTTTTTACTAAGATGTAGGAGTCATGTATGGTTCATATTATATTGACTTATATTTAACATTTTTTTTACAGAACGAGAACTACCTTGGACAAGACAACGTAAGTTAAATATATTAGAATGCATATAAGGATTATTCACACCTCTTTTATATATTACTCATTTTTAAATTTAAGATATACATAACAAGTCTTCGAAACTGGCGTGATGGTATGAAAAGAGTTATGAATGTGGTATACTAGGGTTATGAAGTTTTCACTAGATACTCTCTGCCTACACCGCAAGGGACTCGGAGTGAAGATACTACTATTTAAATTATGCGCTTCGGCCTTGCACTTTTTACTATTTTTACACTTTATACTTTTACTTTTAAATTGGCTGACCTCATCTAAATTTAGGCGAAATTATTATTTACGTGTAATGATTAATTATGTGCATATAACTAGATATTATCTTTAAAATATATTCGGATTTCCGAAGCTTGACGAATAAAGCCGAAACGCAAAATTTAAATAGTACTACTGTACGTATGTATAAACATAAATAAAATTTACACAAATCGTGCTTCGAAATTTATATTTCTTACAACTTCATTACTTAGTTTTTCAATGTTTTGTACCCACTCCAGAACTACCCCAAAGCTTTTATTGTATACTAGCCGGCCCGGCGAACTTTGTGTCGTTTTTACAGTTACTATCAGATTATATGGATTCAAGCATTGTTTTTCCCATTTGGTCTTCCAATTTTCCCAGTTTTTCTTTTCACTAGAACCTTCTCCTGGCAATAACAAACAAAAAAATCGATATTGGTGCATCCGTTTAGGCGTGGTACGATGACCACGCGAAATGAGGATTGACTTTTTTATATACGGTTAGGCTATACGGTAAATTATATTAAGCAACCCCACCCCCTGGAAAATAACTCTGGATGTGTCCATAGTTAATAATAATAAGTAAATAAATATCCCTGGGCAAGTCACACAAATTGTATCTAACCCCAAAATAAGCAAATTATATGCTTGTGTTATGGGTGTTAGTTAACTATTCTAATACATAGAAATACTTAAATAGATACAAGTACATATTTAATAAACACCCAGACCCGGATATGCAGACATCTAAATGTTTATCACACAAATGCCTCTCTTCTTTTAATTAATACAACTAAATGACTGATATCAATCTTTCCACGATTGTATTTCACATACTCTCCATTCATGTAGCAGTAGAGCCAAACAGTTCCATTTATATCAAACACATAGATAAAAGCAATAACGAAAGAATCCCATTTTCTTTCTACCAGCCCACCTGACAAACTTAATATCACTTTACTTTGACTGCTACTGACAGTGAAAAGAAAATATTAAAATATTGTTGTTCCTCTTTCCCTGCAATTTTCCTAGTCTTTCTCTTCATATGAAGGGTTCATCCGAAAACTAATACTAAAATAAGGAAAATTGGTTCATTCGTTTACGTGTTCAAGTAGTACTATTTAAATTATGCGCTTCGGCTATATTCGTCAAGCTTCGGAAATCCGAATGTATTTTAAAGATATCTATACAGAGTTGTTATTATACATAATTAATCATTTCGCTTAAATTTAGATTAGGTCAGCCAATTTAAAAATAAAAATATAAAGTGTAAAAAGAGTAAAAAGTATAAAGCCAGAGCGCATAATAAAAATAGTACCTATTACTGCTGGTTTATCAGTTGTTTAGGAAAATAGGGATTTATTTACATATGTAGATAATATATGATATAATATATTTAACCTGAGTTTTTTTGTTTCAGTACTTGGTTGTAAGTGTTAAATAATTTTCGTTATGTTTATGATAAATATTTGTTGTTGAATATTTAAACTACATTTTGTGTTTTTAAATTATTTTATTAAATTCACCTTTTTGGTTTTAGCAACTGCTGTTGAGGGTAAGCAATTAGTTTTTCAATAGCTCTACTATACCACCAGAAAAGAAAAAGAAAAGAAAGAAAAGAAAAGAGGCTATTAATACATTTAATTCCCCGTGTTGGTCCGGGCTCCTTTGTAGAATAAACCATCATCCTTCATGTGCTAGGCAGTTCGTAAAAGGCGAATATAGGCTTACCATCACTAATACCGTGACATCTGACTACTTAGGTGGTAGAGTCTCCCAGCCACTTGCCCGAATTGGTACTATTCCTGCCGCCATAATGTCAAAGCTTGCCGTTAACGTGTTCCGGTTAGGAGGATAAGGTAGCCGGTAAACTTACTTTTGCTCGGGGCTTAACATCTCGGCCTCAGGTTGGCAACGCACCAATACCACATTTGGTGTCTCTTGTTTGGTTTCTTACCATCAGGAAATCCGTATGCTTGTTTGCCTTCCACTATCATTAAAAAAACATAATTAGCCAAACAAGCTTAACACCCTAGTCTTTTATTTGACGACATGTAAATTGATATTAATTGTCATTCCTTATTTAGTCCATAAGTTGCATATATTTCTAAACATAAGTCGTCTTATTACACACGGAGTAAAGTACTCCAACGTTCAGCCCGGTATTACAGTCATTATTACAATGGTACGACTATAATATCAATTCAATTTACTAATACGTTAGTCCACGTTTATTAGTAAGATGGAAGGAGATCCGTTTTTTTTTAAATATTCATTTGATTATTTTTTTTTATATTTCTTTTCAGTACTTGCAATTGTTGTTGAGGGTGAGTAAATATTTAACTCATATCGTTTACCATCGACTCTTACATCGATATAGCATACTATATAAAATATAATATATAAATTGCCTGCGGCTTCGCCCGCGTTTTCCCAGGAACCAGTTGTATGCGATGCCAAAAACATTTTTTTTGAGATTAAATATTAAATTTTTTAACTACTTTGTTTCCAAACTTTTAATTGTGCCATCTGTGATCTTTTATCGTAATCATCAATAAATTTGTTTGTGTGTGTCAAATGCATGGTAGTGTGGGTAGTATTTCATTTATTATTTTAATGTACTTATAAGCATTATTATTGAAAAATCTTAGCGTTTTGCACTTCTCCTATACATAAACTAAGTGTGCCAAATTTTATGCTCCTCCGTCCGCGCAATTTTCGTTAAAATAGGGGATCAAAGTTTTGGCATTAATATATATTAACATACATTTACATTTTTTTACAGGCCCAGGGCTTGAACGAATCAGACAGCGTAAGTTTAAAATATATTAGAATAGATGTAAGAGTTACTTGAAATATCCTTATCAAACAGAAGTAAGCTGAAGCGAAACCATAAGAATTATGGGTCTATCATTTTAACATCTATTTATTAATCCCGGCCTCAGGTTGGCAACGCACCATTACTACCTTTGGTGTCTCTAGGCGGCAGGAATTTCTGACCATCAGAAAATCCGTCTGCTTGTTTGCCTTCCGATGTCATAAAAAAGTAATATATATATATATATATATATATATAGATGTATATGTATCGGGAAAAAGTAACCTCTGTCACTCTCTATACTTTTTCTTCTCCTGCTTCACATACAAAAATTATAACATATATATACACTATCGCATTTATAATCACTACACAGTACAAAACAAAGTCGTTTCCTCTGTCCCTTTGTTTGCTAAAATATTTAAAATTACGCAACGGATTATGATGCGTTTTTTTTTAATAGACAAAGTGTTTAAAGAGGAAGGTTTATATGTATATTTCATAACCGCGTGAAGCCAGGGCGGGCCGCTAGTATTAGTATGAAAATGGGTATAATTTTACTAAACCGTGTCTTTGTTTCCTTTCAGAACTTACTCGTAAGTGACCATTTTGTATTTTATATCATCAAGTTTTCACTGTTTCCATAGGAATATAAAAAAAATGGGTAATAAATTGTCTGATATCCTGTTATCGGTACCCAGATCACGAAATAAATACCTACATAGTGCATTTACACTGGTAACTTCGAATAAGTATAAATTTCGTTTCTAAAAGTGAATATTTTTAAAATAAAAGGTGTGTGTGCGATTCACACACGATAGAAGTGAAACTTCAGTAAATAAACGAGAGAATGAGATGAATATATATAATCCTACAAATTTTTGTATTTGTGTCTCTTACCCGTCGCTTTTTCCGTTGCAACTGGTTTGAAATTACAACGATCCTAAAGATAGATACAAACATTAACATAAACAAAAATAAATACAAAAAGCTTTGCGGAAACCTTAAATTGGTTTGTCCTCAAGCTTAACTGCCTCCTGTTACTATTTAAATTATAATATTTTAATAGACAATTATAAATTCATATAATAAGCCGCATACCAAAATATGATTTATATGATCGTTATATGATAAGCAAAGCAAATAAAGATATTTTTTTCTTATATATAATCAATTGCTGTTCGTTAGTCTCACTAAAACTTGAGAACAGCGGGGCCGATTTAGTTAAATTTGTTTTTGAACTATTTATGGAAGTCCAGGGAAGATTTGAAAACAAGGAAAAACGGAAAAACTGTGAGGAACTAGGAAAAACAACGTTTAAAGTTTTTTTTACAAACAGAATAAGGGGGATGAAGCTCGCCGGGACAGCTAGTCTTGAATAAAATCTATGTGTCATCAAAATTAGTCAAGTGTGAGCAAGATTATGTTCGATAGAGTTTGATACCCCACGAGATGAGTCCTGGGATCAGGGTAGTAACTATTTCATAAAATTATCATATTATGTAAGGAAGTATCTTCACGCCCGCATCCCCGAAAGTATAGGCAGAAGTACACCTACGATTTGCCGAATAAGTTCATTCGTCAATGAGAGGTGGCAAACCAATCGCCAACCGGGCACTTCATTATAATAAATAATAAGGAGATAATATATTAATTACAATATTGTTAAAAAAAAGTATCTTCACGCCCATATCCCCGAAGGGGTAGGCAGAGGCACAACCAGTACAATATTGTAAAATATATACTAATAAGGAGAGTATTTAACGTTGTGTTTGTTTATGTTCCAGTACTATCTATTGTTAAGGGTAAGTTCATACTATATCTCTCCAAATGTTGTCCCTTTAAAAAAATAAACTTTTCCACTAGCAAACTTCATTTTTATCACGTTTGACTCAATTACTACCTCCCCCAAACTTCCTGGTGATAATTTCTGTTATTACGCTAATAATAATGATGAAGCTATTTCAAAGTATTAATAAAAAAAGTTAAAAAAAGTATCTTATCATATCCCCGAAGAGGTAGGCAGAAGCACAACCAGGGCACCCACGACTAGCCGAATATACTAAGTCCTACAATGTGATAGGTGGCAAGCCTATCGCAAACCAGGCACATTTCCTATCCCGTGCAACATTTTGTTTTAAATTAGAAAATTGGAAAAACCCAATTTTCTTTTTGTTGCCCGACCCGGGATTCGAACCCTCGACCTCATGCAATCAAGTCCAACAACTAAACCGCTAGATCACAGAGACGATGGACGGTAATAATAAATCTTGCAAATGGCAACAGTAAATGAAAGTGAAAACAGACCCTAGGTTCTCGCACTAAGACTTAAGATAAAGGAGCATAAGAAGATAACTACTTAATTTATTTTGTTGTACCTAACAAGCACAACGCTCTTCTGTTGGTAATAAACGACCATCACCTATAGACACCATAGATGTTACTGGTGCACCATGCAAGTCTACAAAATACCACACTCTCCAGTGCGAAACACGCCAAGGGTCAAAACTGATTATTTGTAATCAGAAATCGGTAAAGCCGTGGTGGACACAAAGGAGCAATTACCACATAGATGAAGCCGCGGATGAAAACTCGTTGCGATTAGGGTGATGATTTTGGCGAATTTAAAATACATTTGGCGATATAAAATACATTTGGCGATTTAAATACGTTTGGCGTTATTTTGATATGAGTAACAGGAAATAAAATATTGTTGTAATTTTTCACATGTTGATATGTTTTTTTAATAAATTGTTTTCTTACTTACAGCCTTTGGAGCCATACAATTATTACTATTACGTAAGTTTTAAATACACATAAGTTATTCTCAAATAAATCTACAAAAACGACAAACATTCGGATGTATTCCCCCCGTGTTGGTCCGGGCTTCTTTGTAGAATAGACCATCTGCCTTCCTATGCCAGGCAGCTCGTAAAAGGCGAGCATAGGCTTGCCATCACTAACACCGTGACACCTGACTAGGTGGTCCCACCGCCTTACCTATTCCTGCCGCCATAACGTCATGACGTGTTCCGGTTCGGAGGGTAAGGTGGCCGGTAAACTTACTTTTGTTTGAGGCCTGACATCCCGGCCTCTGGTTGGCAACGCACCATTACCACTTGGTGTCTCTAGGCGGGGGGAATTTCTTACCATCAGGAAATCCGTCTGCTTGTTTGCCTTCCAATGTCATAAAAAAATTATGTACGGCTGTTGATATTGATATTAGTTTTCTTGATATTTTACAAACGTTTGCAATGAAATTTTTAACCTTTATGATAATTTGAACAAATTTTGATGCAATAGCATATACTTAAATCATTCAAATTTTTATTCATAGCTATTATCTTTCTCAATTTAATTAAAATTAATCTCTTTCTTTTTCCAACTAATATTTTATATAAATTGTAGCCTATACAACATTTCTGATAAATGTCTTCCTCTAAAGTTTCATCTAAATCCGTTTAGTAATTTATGCGTAAAAGAGTAAGAAACATCCATCCATTCTCACAAATTTCCACATTTATATTATAGAAGGTAGCCAAGCAACAAACTAATCGACGAACATTCAAAAATTTCTTTGACATTATTAAGTAATACTACTACAAAATATGTACTAAGTTAACAATAATTTTAAATTGTCCTTTTTTCAATTTAGAATGGACTTCTTCAAAGGGTAAGTAACCTTTTTATCTAATCTGAGGCAATAATATATGCATTTCGTAAAAGTTAGTATCTTTACATCCGTATCCCCGAATAGATAGGTAGAGGTACAACCAGGGTACCTACGGGTCACTAGTCACAGGTACTACTTCTCTCATAATGTGATGAATTGCATGTGATATAGCCAAGGAGGCACTTACCCAATCCTGGACAAAGGTATTTTTATAAGTTTTTTATATGTAAACTAGCGGCCCGCCCTTCTTTATACCTTCCTCGTCAATCACTAATATATTTAAAAAACCGCATCAAAATTCGTTGCGTAGTTTTAAAGATTTAAGCATACTAATAGGGACATCCGTGTTGGTCCGGGTTCCATTGTAGAATAGACCATCTGCCTTCCTTGCCAGGCAACTCGTAAAAGGCGAGCATAGGCTTACCATCACTAACACCGTGACATCCGACTAGGTGGTAGATTTTGGCAGCGACTCGCCCGGATTGGTACCACCGCCTTACCTATTCCTGCCACCATAACGTCTTGACGAGTTCCGGTTCGGAGGGTAAGGTAGCAGGTAAACTTACTTTTGCTCGAGGCCTAACATCCTGACCTCAGGTTGGCAACGCACTATTACCACCTTTGGTGTCTCCAGGCGGCGTGAATTTCTAACCAACAGGAAATCCGTCTGCTTGTTTGCTTTCCTATAAACATATTAAAAAAAACATAGGGAAGAGGAACTTTGTTTTATACTACATAGTATAGAATTGAATTTAAAAATTTTATTAATTGAATTAATAATTATTTTTTATTAGATGACTGAAAGCAAGTATTGGTCTCTTAAACCACTTTCTAGTAAATAAGTAATTACGTTCAATCATTTTTTTACTGCTGCCATTAGTTAGCGAAATTCTTGTGTTCTGTTTTGGAAGGTTTCAACAAATTCCAACCCTAGTAGTAACTATTGAATCTCGATTCCATGAGAATTGGAAATTGGTATCGTAAATCATTTTAGGTACTTTCAAACACAGTACTAGCGGATTATTAACATTCAGTAAGAAATAAATTCAACGAAACCGATAATATAATTTATTGTTTACTATTTACTAAATTTTAATAACTCATATTGTGTTAAAAAGTACCTAAAATGACAAACTCGATTCCAATTTCCATTATTGTATGAATCGAGGTTCAAGGGTAAGCCTGCAGGTTGGCCACACTCTGATATCTATAGATGGTATGATAGGGTATTAAGATATCGGGAAGTTGCTTTAATTAGAGGTGGAATAAAAAACATATTTTTTTCTGCAGGGTTTGGCCTACAATTCTTACGATAACGTAAGTAAATCTAAAGACCTTAAAAATCTGGGATAACTAGAAAGGTATATTTTATGTAGGGGTAATGATAGCCTCAGAAATAGGTAAGAGATAAGTATCCGTGACGGACCTTACCTTGACGCTGTGGCGTTCCTGTCTAGAAAGTAGACTTGCAAACTTACTCATATAAGAAGCTGAACACTCGAGATTTAGGTTTGAAACGCATCATTAACATCATTGGTAGAATCAGCCAAAGCTGTTTCACTTATCTCGTATTTGTCCGGGTCTGCTTAGTAGAATAGACGATCTGCCTTTCTGCCTCTCTCGTAGGAGAGAACTGGTTAACATATTACCAACAAGACCACTGGTGGTAGAGTGCTTTGCCTTACCCGGGTAGACCTTACCAATTCCTGCATTATTTTCTAACACACCATAACAAAAATATACGTTTAGAAAGCCCAAACTATTTTATTGCCATTAAAAAAAAATAACACTAAACATTTCATTCTTAGAATAAAGGATTAGATTTAAACAATTTGTACAACGTGAGTAGTTTTGAGCTTGTGCTGGCGTAAAGATTTGTATTTATGTTTTTTATGATGTACTTATATAGATTTATTTCATTTTCTTTATTAGAAATATCTATTTTATATTGACCTCTTGTCAAAATAATGTATTTAGTTGAGATTAGGTATTTTTATTTAAATACTTACTTGTGAGAGAAATTTGTTAAACATGCATTTTATATTTTACAGCAGTTAGGTTTATTGCGGGCAAGAGACCTTAAAAATATTTTTTTGTGTACTTATGTAGTTTTTTTTATATTTTTTTTTAAGTTAGTTTGCCCCTTTCTGGGGTCGGCTAAGACCTTTAGGTCTTGCTGCCGCGTCTTCAGTATTAATTATTTCTTATACAGTTATTAGTCACATATCTTTCGTATTAATTATTCTTATACAGTCATTAGTCATTTACAAAGTCACGTCAGGGTCTTGAGTAAAGCGGTGGTCACTTTACACAAGCTCACTTTGGGAGATTTGGAGGCAGCGAAGAAATTCACGATACACTAATTTCTTCACGATTATTTCATTTCTGCACTTTTACTGAACAAAATTAAACTAATTCGAATCAAAATAAACTAATTTTAGTCACAATTTACACTAAATTTAATAATTGTGAAAAAATTACGACCATCTTCATTCACGATGGCGCCAAAACTTAACAGTTTTTTCATTTTTTTAGAAACGGCCATTTGACATTGAAATGGCCAGTTGTAAAAGTTATGTCTTTAGTCAAAATAAGTATTTTTGTTTATTTATTTGTAAGAAATAACTATTAAACATACATGTTATATTTTGCAGCAGTTAGGTTTATTGGGAGCAAGTGGCCTTAACAATTATTATTATGTAAGTATTTTTTTTTAAATCCTCGGCCATAAGTCAACGATACAGCTATATATCAGTGGTGGAATAGACCATGGTTATCTTTTCGGGAGATTTATGCTCTTGTTCGCTTATCAAATAAAAAAAAAACAAAAAAAACCGGAATTTGTGAAAGCCGCTGTGAAACCGCTAAGAACAGCTTGTTTCCATACACCAGGAATAAATGTTTCAGCTTGGCTTACACTTTTTTGAATTAACTAAACGGTATTAATAAACCAAATATTTTAATTTCAGAATCGAGGATTAGATTATAACAACTATTACAATGTAAGTACTTTGATAAATAAATAAATAAATATCCTTTCACAAATTACCCAAAATCGAATCAAAACCCAAAGTAATTTAAATTATGTGCTTGTGTTATGGGTTTTAGCCAACAATACAAATACATAAATAAATGAAAAATGCTTAAATAGGTACGAGCATAAATTTATTTCATTATTGTATATAATTTTTTATTTACACATTTAAATTTTTTGCAGTTGGGTTCACTTGGAGGAAGAGGCCTAGGCAATTTAGTAAGTAAAATTTATAACTAAATATATTATAATTATTATTATATTTCAACCCTTAATGGGTTTTAAATAAAAAAACTTGAGAATTCAACAAGTCCAATAGGTGCTGTTTTGAAACGTTGCTTATACCAAACACTTAAATATCAGAATCGAGGATTAGATTATAACAACTATTACAATGTACCTAAGTAGTTTGATAAATAAAAAATAAAATAAAATAAAGCTGTAATGTTAAAAAACCGCTGTTAAACAGATAAGCTTGTTTTCTTACACCAGGAATATCAGTTTAAGTTTAGTTTACACTTTTTATTTATTTATTTAATTCTTTATTGTACACAATTTATGACATAAAACATGGACAGTGATAAACAGAAATGCACAAAAGGTGGGCTTATCTCTAGGTCTACAGATTTCGTCCAGCCAACCTTAAAAATTAGAATCTGTGATGAAACAGTGGAAGGCATTATGCACAATAAACAAATAACCCAAACATGGTAAGAATATAAAAAAAAGTTCATAACAATAACATACTATAAAACAATATAACTAATATTAATAAATCTAGATAAATAAGAAACCTGAAAGTCACAAATTGTTATACAAGTGTTATGTAATATTCTTTCAAACGTTTTTTGAAGATGGGGAGGGAAGTGCTATCACGGACCTCTAGTGAGTTCCATAATTTGACGGAAAGGAAAGTCAAGGAATTTGAATAACAATGAAAGTGGGATACACGAAAACGAAGTATTGAATTACGACTAGAACGACACGGTGATTCACTGGAGTGTAAAAAATTAAAGCGCTCTCGAAGATAAAAGGGGTCAGAATGATTATACAAAATATTATAAAGGAGACAAAGTCTATGAGAGTTCATGCGAAGACGGATAGGAAGCAATTTGAGTTTTGCTCTAAAGATGGAGAAATTGTCATATTTACGAAGACCAAAGATGAAACAAATACAAGAATTTTGGAGTTTCTCAAGTTTGTTTAAAAGAGTTTCTGTAGCATCGAGAAAACATGAATCAGCATAATCAAGAATAGACAAAATGAGAGTTTGAACGAGGGATATTGTGGTTTTAATAGGGAGGAAATTTTTAAAAGATTGCAGTGAGTGAAAAATGAAATAAATTTTCTTGTTAACGAAATTAAAGTGGTCCTGCCAAGAAAGGTCTGAACTAAAAATAATACACAAGTTGGTAACATTAGGCAAAAGAGGGATCTGAGTACCGTTATAAGCTATAAGGGGCAAGCTGGAGTAGTAATCCATAGATTTAAGCATGTGTCTACTTCCTATGATAATCGTTTTGGATTTAAGTGGATTAACTAGAAGGCCAAACGAATCAGCCCAAGAGCAAATTGCAGCTAAATCGGCGATAAGAGTATGCAAGGCTCCCATTACATCCATAACATCAAAGTGACTGTAAACCTGTAAGTCATCAGCGTATAAATGAAAATTTGATGAGATCACTGATGTTATAGTATTAATAAAAAGAGAAAAAAATAAAGGGAATAGTACACAACCCTGTGGAATACCAGCGACGATATTGCACCATCAAGATTCAGCGTCATTAATAGATATTGTGAGCGTTCACGTAGGTAGGAGCCAAACCAATTTAAAGCTGGGGATGAAAAATTAAGCGCACTATGGACCCCAGTCAACAAATCAAAATCCACTGACTTGAACGTACTACTAAAATCCAAAAAAACAAGTATGGCGAGAAATTTAGAATCGATTGCAAAACGAATGTCGTCAGAAACCTTAACAAGCGCTGTGACTGAGCTGTGTCCCGGTCGAAAACCGGACTGAAAAGGATTTAGCAGATTGTTGTAGGACAGAAAACAAGACAATTGCTGATGAACTATGTAGTGCAAAACTTTAGATAGGAGAGGAAGTATAGAGATAGGGCGAAAGTCTGTAGGATGTAATGGATTGAATTTTTCAGGAAGGGGTATAACTTTCGCCTTTTTCCATGATAAGAAAAATGACTGAGATGATAAGGTTTTCTAAGAAGTTTTTTAAGAATCATCAGCATAATCAATTAACGGTAGTAGAAGAGTTTGACACAAAGCAATTTTAGTGGAAATTGGTAATAAGTTACGTAACCGCCGTAACGAGCTCACAGTAGCAAAAAATTTGCGACTCACTTCATTAATTTGGGAAGTCCATGAAGTCCATACAGACATCCAAATTCTTAACTGATTTAACAAAAGGAATAATTACTCCATTGAGTTTAACACTCGGAATATTTGCCCACACAATTCTTGAGATTAGTGAAGAACTACCAACAACCATAACTTGAGATTTATGTGGATTCAATAGCAAACCAAAACTTGAAGTCCACTCACATATATTAGCTAAGTCTTGGTTGATTTCATTTATGGACATAGTCAAGTTATCAAGGGAAGATTGTGTGTATATTTGTAGATCATCTGCACACATGTGGTAACGAGACCTGATTCGGTTACAAAGAAAATTAATAAACAAAGCAAACAAAACAGGAGAAGGCACACCACCTTGAGGCACGCCTACAGTGATAGCACACCAGGAACGTAGTTTTTTGTCCTTACTTACAGGCCACCGGCGTCCTTGAAGGTAATTACAGAAACAGTCAATAACTGTTGGAGATATGTTTAAAGACCGTAATACACCTAGGATAATTTCGAAATCAGTAGAGTTAAATGCATTACTAAAGTCAAGTAACGTTAGAACTGTGACCTGTGTATTATCCATAGCACAGCGAATATCATCACATATTTTGGTAAGAGCAGTAGCCATGCCGTGACCGAGGTGGAAACAAGATTGAAAAGGATTAAGCAAATTATGGGTGTTTAAATGAGAATTCAATTGATGGTATACAAGTTTTTCAAATACTTTAGATAAAAATGGTAATATTGAGATAGGACGGTAATCGGTAAAGGTAACAAGATTAGGTTTTTTAGGTAAAGGAATAATATTTACGCATTCTTCCAAATATCTGGAAAGGTGGAAGATGACAGAGAATGATTCAAGTAACTATCAATTATCTAGTGTAGGGAAATAATCTATATCTAGAAAAGGACTGTACAAAACGGCTAACATAATTTTGGAATAGTTAAAAGACTCTGTAACCAGAATAGCATCGATGTTCGTGTTGCCGAAAGATGCGAGGAGGTCCGGATAATGTTCGGGCATACTTTGTGCATTAATATGAACTATGTTTAAATTGTTAGGGAAATGTGACAAAAATCCGGACGTACTGTCATACAGGAAGGGGTCCACAGAAGAATCACTAGTAGCACTGAGAAACTCATCATCGGATGAGGAGCAAGATACAAAACTATCATAATCACAATAGAAATAATACATACACACAACACAATAAGTAAGAAAGTAAATGAAAATAAAGTTACATATATACTACGAGTATAACAAAATTTTCAATATATTTTTTTTGCATTTTTTAATAGTATATAGTAATAAAATATAAAAAAAACAGTATACACTTAAGCACCACACAAACGGATTAAGATAAAAAAAAACCTGCCTAATAAATGCATACACATATATCTACTAAACACGCTAAATATTACGAAATAAAAGAAATTTTAAACTAAATATTCATCAATATGGTCATGGTAATATACCATTGTACAAGGAGGTAGGTAGTTATAAAAACCAAAAAAAAAATCACCTAACTCATTTAGAATATAATCAATGTTAGTTAATATTTAATGCATTTATTTTAATTCCGAAACACAATAAAATAAAATGGCATTTGACATTGACAGATCTAACATAAATTATCAAAATGTCAAAATGACATTCCTTCCTAAAATGTATGAATTATTAATTATTAATTTATTATAATAAATACTATTGCGAAAAGTTGTAAAAAGTAACAGAGAAAAAATTTTTGGATACAATAACAAATATAAAGGATGATACAAAACTCTGGCGCTAGTGTAGCGGTTGTCTTTGATTCTTGTTTAAATATCATCACTTTAATCTTTTTTGAACTAACTAAACCATTTTAATAAACCAAATATTTTAATTCCAGTATCGAGGATTGGATTATTACAACTATTACAATGTAAGTAGTTTAAAAAAATAAATAAAAGAAAAAAAAGCTGGAATATTCAAAACCCGCTGTGAAACAGAACAGCTTGTTTCCTTATACCATGAAATTCCCGCCGCCTAGATACACCAATGGTGGTAATGGTGCGTTGCCAACCAAAGGCCGGGATGTTAAGCCTCGAGCAAAAGTAAGTTTACTGGCTACCTTACCCTCCGAACCGGAACACGTCATGACGTTATGGCGGCAGGAATGGGTAAGGCGGTGGTACCAATCCGGGTGAGTCGGTGCAAAACTCTACCACCTAGTCAGATGTCACGGTGTTAGTGACGGGAAGCCTATGCTCGCCTTTTACGAGCTGCCTGGCACAGGAAGGCAGATGGTCTATTCTACAAAGGAGCCCGGACCAACACGGGGAAAATATCAGTTGAAGCTTAGCTTACACTATTTTGAATTAACTTAACGATTTTAATAAACCAAACATTGAAATTTCAGAATCGAGGCTTAGATTATTACAACTATTACAATGTAAGTAGTTTGATGAATAAAAATAAAAGAAAAAAAAATTAAAAAAGCTGGAATATTCAAAAGCCGCTGTGAAACAGAACAGCTTGTTTCCTTATATCAGGAATATCAGTTTAAGCTTAGCTTACACTATTTCAAATTAACTAAGCGATTTTAATAAACCAAACATTTAAATTTCAGAATCGAGGATTAGATTACAACAACTATTACAATGTAAGTAGTTTGATAAATAAATATAAATTATAAATCTCCTTTCACAAATTACCCAAAATCGAATATTAACCCAAAGTAAGAAAAATATGTGCTTGTGTTATGGGTTTTAGTCAACAATACAAATACATAAATAAATGAAAAATACTTAAATAGGTACGAGCATACATTTATTTTGTTATTGTACCTTATTTTTTACACATTTTAATTTTTGCAGTTGGGTTCACTTGGAGGAAAAGGCCTAGGCAATTTAGTAAGTAAAATTTATAACTACATAATATATTATTATTCTTTTATTTAAACCCTTAATGGGTTTTAAAAAAATACTTGAGAATTCAACAAGTCCAATAGGTGCCGTTTTGAAACGTTACCTATAACTAAATTATTACAACTATTATACTACTATATACTATATACTTAATTATTACAACTATTACAATGTAAGTAGTTTGATAAATAAATAAAGTAAAAAAAAAACTAGAACATTCAAAACTCGCTGTGAAATCGCTTAGAACAGCTTGTCTCCTTATACCACGGATATCAGTTTAAACTTAGCTTTCCTCTTTTTTGAACTAAATAAACGATTTTAATAAACCAATTTTTTTTCAGTATCGAGGACTAGATTATAACAACTATTACAATGTAAGTAGTTTGATAAATAAATTAAAAAAAGGTGCAATATTCAAAAACCGCTGTGAAATAGAACAGCTTGTTTACTTATACTAGAAATATCAGTTTAGGCTTAACTTCCTCTTTTTTGAACTAACTAAACGAATTTAATAAACTAAATTTTTTTTTCAGTATCGAGGATTAGATTATAACAACTATTACAATGTAAGTAGTTTGATAAATAAATAAAAATAAAAAAAAATTTAATGTTCAAAACCCGCTGTGAAACAGAACAGCTTGTTTCCTTATACCAGATACATCGGTTTAAGCTTAGCTTACACTATTTTAAATTAACTAAACGATTTCAATAAACCAAAAAATTTAATTTCAGAATCGAGGCTTGGATTATAACAACTATTACAATGTAAGTAGTTTGATAAATAAATATCCTTTTACAAATTACCCAAAATGGAATCTATACCCAAAGTAATAAAAATATGTGCTTGTGTTATGGGTTTTAGTCAACAATACAAATGCATTAATATATGAAAAATACTTTAATAGGTAAGAGCATAAATTTATTTTATTATTGTGTATATTTTTTTATTTACACATTTTAATTTTTTGCAGTTGGGTTCACTTGGAGGAAGAGGCCTAGGCAATTTAGTAAGTAAAATTTACAGCTACATATTATATTACAATTATTATTTATTTCAACCCTTAATGGTTTTTAAATAAAAAAACTCCAATAGGTGCTGTTTTGATACGGTAATATCTATAAAACTAAAACGAAATAGCTAAAAGTAAACTTTTTTAATGATACTTATATTATAAAGAGGATAACGGATCACGTTAGGTTACTATCCAAGCTACCAATGCGATACTAATATTCAATAATTTAATACATTTTTTTTCTCTTTGCAGGCTGGATATTTATTGGTTTGTGTTATTAAAACTTGTAATATCATAAATTATAATTCTATAAGTATAAATTCAAAGAATGGTTTGTCAATTTAAACTATAATATCTGGATGAACAAACTTTGCTCGGTATTTTTTTAAAATGATTCCTAGCTCGATCGATTTTTCGCCCCTGAAACCCCCTACATACCTACTTAATTTAATGAAAATCGTTGGAGCCGACTCCTAGATTCCAATTATATATATATACAAGAATTGCTCATTGAAAGGTATAAGATACCGTTTCGATATATAAATTACAATATTAGACTAAACTTTGAATCGCATTAATATTTAATAATACTAAATATGTAGGAAATAATATATTATCTATACATATGAAAATGAATCCCCATTTTACGTGGACAAACTGAACTAAACCTGAACTTGAACGGATGGACCAATTTTGTTAATTCTTTTTTATAGTGATAGTTACTGTTTGGAGACGATTCTTGTGAAAATCCATACAAACTGTTGGTAGCTGTTAATGCCAAACGATACGAAGTTCGCCGGGTTGTATGTAGTCTTATCTTAATATAGGACCATAAAAATGTAACAAACACATTTGTGTAAGCCATGTGTAAACGAACGCTTACGCACAGGGCCGGACTGAGCAATCTATCTTATCGGGGCCCCAAATTTGCAAACAAAAGCCTAAATGACAGCAATAAATAGTGTTCAACTGAAAGTTGTGTGTATTAATTTTGACTTATAAGTCTAGATACTAGTTGCAGTTTATACTCGTAGTAATAATTAGTTTGTGTAGATATATGACTGGGAAAAATTGTTAAAAAAACTGATGTATCTATCTTAAAAATGATTGTAATTAACAGAAACTATCGACCTGACTACATTTGCTTTGTTCTATGTACGTCAACATTGTATTATAATTGAGATGATTTATTACAGAGAAATAGCGACAAAGACCAAAGTGGCAGCGATGATGATGACCGAAAATGAACATCAACAAAGAAAATCTTTTTACGAATACAACAACGGCTTTGATTTTGGACAATGAATAGTGTTACTTCGTTTAATAAATGAGAGCATAAATTTAATTGGTGTTTAATTTTATTTTAATTAAATTAACGTAGGTCTAGACTGATATTTTATGGGACCTTATCTTCACGTCTATATCACCGAAGAGCTCGGCAGAGGCACATCCAGAGCCCGCACGACTAACCGAAAACACTGAGTCTCACAATGTGATAGTTGGCAAGCCTGTCGCCAACCGAGTACATATCCAATCCCGAGTAACATTTTTTTATTAGGAAATTGGAAAATCCACATTTTCTTTTTGTCATCCGACCTGGAAATGAAATCCAATGAAGACTCCATGAAGTCAAGTCCTAAACCTGAACCGCTAGTTCACAGAGGACGAAGATGGGACGTTTCAGTTTAACAGTCCTTTTCAGTTTAACAGTCACTTTATTGGCATGTATGAGTAAGTGTCCTGGTGTTTTCCTTGGCACGCATTTATTCAATGGTCATTACATTATACGATATTAAGCATAGTCTAATTATTAGACTCGACAAAAATAAAAGAATAAGCAAGGTAGCTGTCTTAGGGTGGCATTCCACACATCAAAGATCTTCATCCAGTGTGCCTTTGATCAAAGATCTTGGTTGACTTCATCCAAGTTACCAAAAGCTTCGAAATGTGATCAAAAATCTTTCTAGCTTCATAAATATTAAATTTTTTTTACGAAGAAAATGCTAAACTTTGTTCCAAAGACACATTAGACAAAGATCCTTGAGAATTGGTATGCCATCCTGACTAAGTGAAACAGGGGTTTACTCCTAACACTGGCTATTTATTTTTAGAAGTTACATAGTAATCAGTGGAATTTTCTGATTATAATAAATAAATTCAATGTCTGTAAATACCAAAGTAAGTCTAATACGATTTTGAGATTACTCTTTGTGTAATATCAACCATGTTATTTTGGTACTGGACCATGGGCGCACCTACAGTGCGAACACTTACAGTACGGAAAACTTAAATATTAATGTTTTGCATTTTTAATATTTTGGAATGGAAGTACTACCATTTATGTAGTAGAATACAATATTCATTTATTACGCTATTGTGCACAAACATGACAACACGAACATTCGCACAAGCGTCCTGCGCCGTCTTATTCGCGCAAGTACCCTGTGCCGTCTTACGAGTTTTCCATCAGGTCACGTATCCTGACGCGAGTTTAGAAGTTTTGCCCATTTCAAAAAAAGTGCGCAACGCCGCTAAAGAAGTTTCCACTTCAAAACATTAAAAGTAACTAAGAAGGATGAAGGAAGTTAGTTAATCACAAAAGAATTATAACAATAATTCTCTTACTCGAGAGATTACAGAGTTCACTAGATTAAGCTTCAACAAAACTCAGTTTACAACCATATATAAAACCCGTATGAATTAACTGTGCTGTGACGTCATTTGTCATTTTCATTTATCATTCGTCATTCATTTTTCCCTTGTAATTTTCCACCTCATGTTCTAGTAGTTGGCCAGTGAATCAAAATAAATCTTGAGGCGGGCCAGTTAAAAAACACCTAAAAAAGCTTTAAATATAACGATTATAAAACGTTGCATAAAGAAAACATAAGGCATTTTTTTATTTTCCAATCTTTTATTAAATTAAAATCGATTTATGAAGTCTGAACTTATGAAATACGCATAATGTTTGAAATGTAGATTGAGTATCTTAATTGTTTAAATTTCAATAGTCCTTTAAATTTTCGACCACTCATTTTTTTAGGGAGTTTCAGGCCGGATTAAAACCTCTCACGGGCCGGATCCGGCCAGCAGGCCGTAGTTTGCCCGCCGCTGAGGCTATAAGGCTTAGATTAATATAGATAACGATTGCCTTTGTCCGTTTACTGACAGAACCAGACAAATTTTAGAATTAACCTCAACTGATAGTTCTGGCTATAGCATTTTCTTTACTGTTAACAAACCGATCTTTTATCAACATTCTTCTTTATGATATTGGAAGGCAAACAGGCAGATAGATTTCCTGATGATAAGAAATTCACACCGCCTAGAGACACCAAAGGTGGTAATGGTGCATTTGCCAACCTGAGGCCGGGATGTTAGACCTCCAGCAATAGTAAGTTTACCGGGTACCTTACTCTCCGAACCGGAACACATCAACTCCAAGTGCTCACATAATAGAAGCCAGAATAGGTAAGGCGTTGGTACCAATCCGGACGAGTCGCTGAGAAACTTTACCACCTAGTCAGAAGTCACGGTGTTAGTGGCGGCAAGTCTATGCTCGAATAATACGAGTTGCCTGGCAGGAAGGCAGATGATTTATTCTGCAAGGAGAGCGGACCGATAACGGAGGAATAATAATACGTAAATTGTAGGTACACATAATTATGTAGGTACCAACACGGGGAAAATGAATGATGAATGATAAATGAGAATGACAAATGACGTCACAGGACAGTTAATTTGTACGGGTTTTATTTATGGTTGTAAACTGAGTTTTGTTAAAGCTTAATCTAGTGAACTCTGTAATCTCTCGAGTAAGAGAATTGCTATAATTATTTTGCAATGAACTAACTACCTTAATCCTTCTTAGTTACTTTTAATGTTTTGAAGTGAAAACTTCTTTAGCGGCGTTGCGCACTTTTTTTTAAATGGGCAAAACTTCTAAACTCGAGTCAGGACACGTGAGACGACGCAGGGTGCTTGCGCGAATAAGACGGCGCAGGGCGCTAGTGCGAATGTTCGTGTTGTCATGTTTGTGCACGATAGCGCAATAAATGAATATTGTATTCTACCACATAAATAATAGTAATTCCATTCCAAAATATTAAAAATGCAAAACGTTACTAGTCAAGTTTTTAGTTCTCCCGGCACTCCCGAAGTGCAACCTGACGTTTTTTCATATTTTTTTTATTTTAAAGATTTTAATTGCATTAACAATTCCTCATTTAGTTAGTATGTTTACTTGTTTCATTTCGAAGAGAATAATTGATACCAGAAGGTTAGATGATGTTTAGCCTTTTGTATTTGTACTTAGTTATTTTGATTTGAACATAACATTAAGAACGTTTTCTGTTTATTTATATGGGCATATAACTCCATGGGTTACTCTCATGAATGAGCAGACAACCACCCTTACTACACAGTAGGTGCTCCCATCGTCTAGTCCCAAAATAACGTTTATAGTTAGTTACAGTTTTATTTTAATATATCATAACTCCTCCTTTTCTAACAATGGGCTGTCATTTGTTGATATTACATGAAAGAGCAATCTCAAAATCGTATTATGTACTTCAGCTTTGGTATATACAGACATTGAATTTATTTTATTATTATCAGAATATTCGACTGATTACTATGTAACTTCTAAAAATAATTAGCTAGTGTTAGGAGTAAACCCCTGTTTCACTTAGTAAGTGTGGCATTCCACTTATCAAGGATTTTGTCCAATGTCTCTTTGGAAACAAAATTTAGTATTTTCTAAATATAAAAAGTGGCAACACTGTATTTTTAATTAAAACATCAAAGTCTTTATGAAGCTAGAACTAGAAAGATATTTGATCAAAGGCACGTTGGACAAAGATATTTGATATGTGGAATGCCACCCTAAGGCAGGCTGCCTTGTTTATTATTATTACACTGTGTGATTTTTAGTCTAATCTACTTAGACTATGTTTAATATCATATAATGTCATAGGCCTTCAATAAGTGCGTGCCAAAGAAAACACCAGGACACTCACTCATATAATATGTCAATAAAGTGACTGTTAAACTTAAAAGGAGGTAGCATAACTTCCCATCCTCATTTTCTGTAATTTAGTGGTTTAGGTATTGGACTTGATTTCATGAGGTAACAAAAAGAAAATGTGGTTTTTCTAATTTTCCAATAAAATGTTTCTATAGATTGGATATCTGCTTGATTGGCTTGCCTATCACATTGTGGGACTTAAGACTTCGGCTAGTCGTGGGTGCCCTAGTTGAGCCTCTGCCGAGCTCTTCGGTGATATAGACGTGAAGGTAAGGTCCCAGAGAATATCAGTCTAGGCCTATGTTAAGTTAAATAAAATAAAATTAAACACCAATTAAATGTATGCTCTCATTTATTAAATTAAGTAACACTATTCACTGTCCAAAAACAAAGCCGTTGTTGTAGTCGTAAAAAGGTTTCTTTGTTTATGTTCATTTTCGGTCATCATCGTCGCTGCCACTTTGGTCTTTGTCGCCATTTCTCTGTAATAAATCATCTCAATTCAAATACAATGGTGACGTACATAGAACAAAACAAATATAGTCAGGTTGATAATTTAGTTACAATAATTTCTAAGATTTATACATATTTTTTTTACAATTTCAACCAGCCATATATCTACACAAACTAATTATTATTATAAACTGCAACTAGTATCTAGACTTATAAGTCAAAATTAATACATCGCCTCTGTGGTCTAGCAGTCCAGGTGTTGGACTTGACTGCATGAGGTCCTAGGTTAGATTCCTGGGTCGGCAACAAAAAGAAAATTTGTGTTTTCCCATTTTTCTAATTCAAACTTTTTTTGCCCGGGATGGATATGTGGCCCAAGTCGAGCAACAAAAAAATTGAAAAGGTAAATACATTTTCAAATTTCTGATAAAGATAATGTTGCCCGGCATTGGATACATGCCCAGTAGGCGATGGGCTTGCCACCTATCACATTGTGGGACTTAGTGTCTTCGGCTAGTCGTGTGTGCCCTGGTTGTGCCTGTGCCTGCTTCTTCGGAGATATGGACGTGAAGATACTCCTACTAAATGAATTCATATTATTTTTATAAAACTTTCAGTTGAACACTATTTACTGCTATCATTTAGGCTTTTGTTTGCATTAGCATATTTGGAGCCCCGATAAGATAGATTGCCGGACTGAGCAATCTATCTTAGATTGCTCAGTCCGGCCCTGTGCGTAAGCGTTCGTTTACACATGGCTTACACAAATATGTTTGTTACATTTTTATGGTCCTATATTAAGATTACATACAACCCGGCGAACTTCGTATCATCTGATATTAACAGACACATAGTTTGTATGGATTTTCACAAGAGTCGTCTCCAAACAGTTACTATCACTATAAAAAAAGGTGTGTTTGCGATTCACACACGATAAAATGAGACTTTAGTAAATCGACAAAAGAATGAGACGAACATATATTTGTGTCTCTTACCTGCAAAAGAATGAGATGAATATAATATATTTGTGGCTCTTGTCGTTTTTTCGTTGCACCCGTTTTGAACACAACGATTCTAAAGAAGTTTCATTTCAAAAGAATTAACAAAATTGGTCCATCCGTTCAGGTGTGATGCTATGCACACGTAAAAAATGGGGATTCATTTTTATATCTACAGATATAATATTATTTCCTACATATTTAGTATTATTTAATATAAATGCGATGCAAAGTTTAGTGTATTATTGTAACTTATATATCGAAACGGTATCTTATCTTAGACCTTTAAATTAGCAATTCTTGTATATATATATAATTGGAATCTCCGAGTCGGCTCCAAAGATTTTTATGAAATTTAGTATATAGGTGGTTTCGGGGGCGATAAATTGATCGAGCTAGGAATTATTAAAAAAAAACACCGAGCTAAGCTCGGCCATCCAGATGTTGTAGTTTAAATTTACAAAACATTCTTTAAATTTATACTCATAGAATTATAATATATGGTATTAAAAATTTTAATAACACAAACCAATAAATATCCAGCCTGCAAAGAGAAAAAAAAAATATTGAATATTAGTATCGCATTGGTTGAGGGGACAGCGCAACACCTAACGTGACTATCCAAGCTCGGGTTTGTTTCCTGACATAGACAGGTATTTGTGGCCTGTAATCTCAATAACCTTTAAGATTACACTTTTTGTTGTTTAAAACATGGTGTCAAATATCAACTTATTCAGCTGATAAAAAAAAACACATTTTGCACTCCGGGAGCGCCGGCAGAAGCGATAATTTGAATATGAAGGTTGTGCATTTTTGATGTTTTGGAATGGTAAGGCAATAATTTTGCACGAATTGCTATAAAACCAGTGCAAAAGTACTATGCGATACCATGCGACCACCTCTTGAGATTTTTAATAACAGCAACAACATACTGTAGTTTTACTCTCCTGCCGTCTTATGAATTTTCGATCAGAGCCCTTACTATGAATTTACGGCATGTCAAGTTTACTCGCTAGGTACCGTATCTATAAATTATTGGTATGAAAACTTTGAACAGCGCCATCTATTGGTAACTGAGGGAAACACATTGTTGGACCAAAAGTGTCATACATTTCGGCAGGTAACTTACCCAACGTAATATATACCAACTCATGGTAAAGGCTCTGGTCACGTGTCCAGACTCGAGTTTAATAATTTTTACTTATCATGAAAAGTGCACAAATGTTGATAAAGAAGTTCTAACTTCAAAAACCTATAAATTATAACCTATACATTCGCCTCTGTAGTCTAGCGGTTCAGTTGTTGGACTTGACTGCATGAGGTCCCGGGTTCGAATCCTAATCGGGCAACAAAAAGAAAAATGGGTTTTTACAATTTTCTAATTAAAATAAAGTTGAACGGGATACGATATGTGCCCGGTTGGCGGTATGCTTGCTACCTATCACATTGTGGAACTTAGTGCCTTCGGCTAGTCGTGGGTGCCCTGGTTGTGCCTCTACCTACTTTTTCGGGGATATGGACGTGAAGAAACTTATTTTTTTTAATTTTGTTACAAGAAAGTAAAAAAAACTTGTAAATATGCTTACGGCAAGGTATGGTACTGGGTACTGGCCAGGCAAATACTGGAACACAAGAAAAAAATTCTAGCGTCTGCATGTGTATATTTTTTTTAATTTATTTTATGATAATGGAAGGCAAACAAGCAGACGGATTTCCTGATGGTGAGAAATTCTCGCCACCTAGATACACCAAAGGTAATGGTGCGTTGCCAACCTGAAGCTGGAATGTTAGGCCTCGAGAAAAAGTAAGTTTACCGGCTACCTTACCCTCCGAACCGGTACACGTCATGACGTTATGGCGGCAGCAATAGGTAAAGCGGTGGTATCAATCCGGGTGGGTCGCTGCGAAACTCTACCACCTAGTGAAACTTACTTTGGGGTAAGATTCCATTGGTGTAACTTGTCCAGGGATTATTTATCCATTTATTTGTTCTTCACGCCAAGTCCGTTACGGGATAGGCAGAGAGTATCGAGTACCAGACTTCACGATCCTGACAAACCTGTCTGGCTTCCTTAACATTCATTACCCTTCTCATACAAACACGCGGATTTCAGAAACTCCTGATGAAATTATAGGGGAATATAGGTAAAAGATGAAATATGTATTTTTTCATTTAAAAACCATTAAGGGTTGAAATAAATAATAATTGTAATATAATATGTAGCTATAAATTTTACTTACTAAATTGCCTAGGCCAAGTCTTCCTCCAAGTGAACCCAACTGCAAAAAAAATAAAATGTGTAAATAAAAAAACACATATAATAATAAAATAAATTTATCCTGGTACCTATTTAAGTATTTTTCATTTATTTATGTATTTATATTGTTGACTTACACCCATAACACATGCACATATATTTCTTACTTTGGGTCTAGATTCGATTTTGGGTAATTTGTGAAAGGACATTTTTTTTATAAAACTACTTACGTTGTAATAGTTGCTATAATCCAATCCTCGATTCTGAAATTAAAATCGTTTACTTAGTTAATTTAAAATATAGCTAAGCTAAGCTTAAACTGATATATCTGGTATAAGGAAAGAAGCTGTTCTGTTTCATAGCGGGTTTTGAATATTCCAGCTTTTTTTATTTTTTTCTTTTATTTTTTATTTATTAAACTACTTACATTGTAATAGTTGTAATAATCTAAGCCTCGATTCTGAAATTTAAATGTTTGGTTTATTAAAACCGTTTAGCTAATTCAAAATAGTGTAAGCTAAGCTTATACTGATATCAATGGTATAAGGAAACAAGTTTTTCTGTTTCACAGCGGGTTTTGAATATTCCAGCTTTCTTTTTCTTTTATTTTATTTATCAAACTACTTACATTGTAATAATTGTAATAATCCAATCCTCGATACTGAAATTTAATTCATACGTTTTAGAAAGGTTTTTTAAACTCATTAAGGGTTGAAATAAAATAATAATAATATAATATGTAGCTGTAAATTTTACTTACTAAATTGCCTAGGCCTCTTCCTCCAAGTGAACCCAACTGCAAAAAAATTAAAGGTGTAAATAATTTTTTTGATACAATTATAAAACAAATTTATACTCGAACCTATTTAAGTATTTTTTATTTATTTATGTATTTGTATTGTTGACTAACACCCATAACACAAGCACATATTTTTCTTACTTTGGGTTTAGATTCGATTTTGGGTAATTTGTGAAAGAATATTTATTTATTTATCAAACTACTTACATTATAATAGTTGTTATAATCCAATCCTCGATTCTGAAATTGAAATATTTGGTTTATAAATATCGTTTAGTTAATAAAAAAAGTGTAAGCCAAGCTGAAACTTTCATTCCTGGTGTAAGGAAACAAGCTGTTCTTAGCGGTTTCACAGCGGGTTTCACAAATTTCGTCTTTCTTGTTTTTTTTATTTAATTTCGCTTATTAAATAAAAAAAAAACAAGAACATAGATCTCCCGAAATAACCGTGGTTTACGCCAACATTGATATATAATATAGCTGTATCGTTGACTTATGGCCGATGATTTAAAAAAATACTTACATAGTAATAATTGTTAAGGCCTCTTGCTCCCAATAAACCTAACTGCTGCAAAATATAACATGTATGTTTAATAGTTATTTCTTACAAATAAATAAACAAAAACACTTATTTTGACTAAAGACATAATTTTTACAAGTGGCCATTTCAATGTCAAATGGCCGTTTCTAATAAGGAACTAAAACTGTATAAGTACAAAAAAGACTGCAAAGACCTCTTGCAGTTTGGCGCAACTTTCATAAAAAAAAACAAATTTTTTGTGTACTTATGTACACGCGTTAGAAGTTATACTTCTTCGGCGTAATAAGATAAAAATATTTTTAAAATTTTTATCTTTTGCCTTATTTTACATTTGTAGACAAAATGACACTAACTATAGAAAATAGGTATTTAATACATTAAAAGTTTTATTATAATGCATTATTTAGTTAAATAAATTTTATTTAATATTTAATAAAAATATCACAAAAAACTAAAATGTTATCTATAGCTAACTTCATCATGTCGGTTTTTCGTGACGGTGTGCGCGCGCATCGTAAAAATTTACCCTCGTCATTTTTTCCTAACGCGCGAACTTCAAAAACATAAGTTTGCTATGTTTCTTATTCGCTTAAATCATATGACACTAGTTGCCTTATATCTGCATGCCTTTAAACTAATTTCAAATTATACGTGCTATACCTTTTCACCATGTTATGTTATGTATGTGACATGTGTCAATTTAAATAAACTTCATACAAATTTCGGGTTTGCTATGTATTTATGGAAGTCCCGCCTCTTATTACGTAGTATTTATATACTCTTTGACCTCTTGCCAATAAACCTAACTGCTGTCAAATATAACATGCATATTTAACAAATATCTCTTTCAAGTATATAAATAAAAATACATTATTTCAACTAAAGACATTATTTTGACAAGAGGTCAATGTAAAATAGATATTTCTAATAAAGAAAATGAAATACATCTGTATATGTACACCATGAAAAACATAAATACAAATCTTCACGCCAGTACAATGTCAAAACTACTCACGTTGTACAAATTGTTTAAATCTAATCCTTTATTCTAAGAATTAAATGTTTAGTGTTATTTTTTTAATGGCAATAAAATAGTTTAGGCTTTCTAAACGTATATTTTTGTTATGGTGTGTTAGAAAATAATGCAGGAATAGGTAAGGTCTACCCAGGTAAGATCCTGCATAGCACTCTGCCACCAGTGGTCTTGTTGGTAATATGTTAACCAGTTCTCTCTTACTAGAGAGGCAGAAAGGTAGATGATCTATTCTACTAAGCAGACCCGGACAAATACGAGATAAGTGAAACAGCTTTGGCTGATTCTACCAATGATGTTAATGACGCTTTTCAAATCTAAATCTAGAGTGTTTAGCTTCTTATATGAGCAAGTTTGCAAGTCTACTCTCTAGACAGGAACGCCACAGCGTCAAGATAAGGTCCGACATAGAAACATATTCTATTTCTATTCTGAGGCCATCATTACCCTTATATAAAATATACCTTTCTAGTTATCCCATATTTACTTACGTTATCGTTAGAATTGTAGGCCAAACCCTGCAGACAAAAACATGATTAAGGGGCCATATACGCTAAAATACGTCAGCAGTTAACTGTTTTTTTTTCATACAAAGCAATCATGGATCTTGCTGACAAAAATACACAAGATTAACATGAATATGCTTTACTAGACTAGTGTTTCCAAAACACGATTCATTTCACTTTGCTCTATAGAAAAAATCAAAAAGTCAACCCTTTTTTGAAAGCTTTTGCTTTCTGTCTACTTCAATTGTGAAAATATCGACATCAGATTTAACATAAACATAGATAAGTACTATATCTAAAAGATAAGTGTTTCAGTTTTTATACTTTTTTTCAAATTACTTTTATAGTGTCAAAAATAGTGATTTGTCGCTTAAGACGTTTACTTTAGAGCGCCATTGTTTATAGTAATCATGGAACGGTGGAGTGCGGTGATTGGCTCTTCTGGCTGACTGAGTATGGGGCCTTAAACTAGCTCAGACCACGTTACTAAACAGCTCCGAAGATATTTCTTGCCCCGCACACCTTTGTGGAATCAGTTATCTAGATAGTAGGTATTTCGAAATAAATGATTTAGGAACCTTCAAGAAAATAGCGTATTCATTCCTTAAAGGTCTGCATCTGTATATCTGTCTATAATCTATCAGTAATATATCTGTCTGTAATATCTGTGATACTCCTGGTGTTGCGTATGTCCATGGGTGGCGGTGATCTCTTTCCATCAAGTGACCCACTTGATCGTTTGCCTTCTCTTCACTACATAGTATAAAACAAAGTTCCTCTTTCTTATATACATCGACCAACCGCGAGGATCGGGTTCGATTCTCGACGGGGGCAGACATTTGTGTGATGAACATTTAGATGTCTGCATTTCCGGGTCTGTGTGTTTATTAAATTTATTCTGGTATCTATTTAAGTATTTCTATGTAATAGTATCGTTGACTAACACCCATAACACAAGCATATAATTTGCTTACTTTGGGGTTAGATTCAATTTGTGTGATTTGTCCAGGAATATCTATTTATTTATTTATGTCCTTATTAGTATGCTTAAATATTTAAAACTACTCAACGAATTTTGATACGGTTTTTTTAAATAGATAAATGATTGAAGAGGAAGGTTTAAGGAAGGGCGGGCCGCTAGTTTACATGTAAAAACTAATAAAAATACCTTTGTCCAGGATTGGGTAAGTGCCTCCTTGGCCACATGCCATATATCACATTATAAGACAAGTAGTACCTGTGACTAGTGACCCGTAGGTACCCTGGTTGTACCTGTGCCTATCTATTCGGGGATACGGATGTAAAGATACTTACTTTTACGAAATGCATATATTATTGCCTCAGATTAGATAAAAAGGTTACTTACCCTTTGAAGAAGTCCATTCTAAATTGAAAATAAGTACAATTTAAAATTATTGTTAACTTAGTACATTTGTCTTAGTTACTTAACAATGTCAAAGAAATTTTCGAATGTTCGTCGATTAATTTGTGCCTAGCTATCTACTATTATACAAAATAAGAAATTTTGTGAGAATGGATGGATGTTTCTTACTCTTTCACTCACAAATTACTAAACGGATTTAGATGAAACTTTAGAGGAAGACAGTTACCAGAAATGTTTATAGGCTACAATTTATAAAAAAATATTGATTGGGAAAAGAAAGAAATTAATTTTAATTAAATTGAGAAAGATAATAGTTATGAATAAAAATTTGAATGATTTAAGAATACGCTATTGCATTAAAATTTGTTCAAAGTAAGTATCATAAAGCTTAAAAATTTCAATGTAAAAGTTTGTAAAATATCAAGAAAACTAATATCAATATCAACAGCTGTATATACATCTGTGTGTCAGCATGTTTGTCGTTTTCGTAGATTTATTTGAGATTAACTTATATGTATTTAAAACTTACGTAATCGTAATAATTGTATGGCTCCAAAAGCTGTTAGTAAGAAAACGATTTATTAAAAAATGTCATCAACATGTAAAAAATTACAATCAATATCCTGTTATTCATATCAAAATATCGCTAAACGTATTTATATCGCCAAATGTATTTTATATCGCCAAATGTGTTTTATATCGCCAAATGTATTTTAATATCGCCAAAACTATCACCCTAATTTTTTTTAACCGCAACGAGTTTTTATCCGCGGCTTCATCTATGTGGTAATTGCTCCTTTGTGTCCACCACGGTATTACCGATTTCTGATTACAAATAATCATTTTGACTCTTGGCGTGTTCCGTACTGGAGAGTATGGTACTTTGTAGACTTGCATGGTGTACCAGTAACATCTATAGTGTCTATAGGCGATGGTCGTTTATTACCAACGGAAGAGCGTTGTTCTTGTTAGGTACAACAAAATAAATTAAGTAGTTATCTTCTTATGCTCCGGTATCTTAAGTCTTAATGCGAGAACCTAGGGTCTGTTTTCATTTTCATTTACTGTTGCCGTTTGCAAGATTTATTACCAGCCATCGCCTCTGTCGTCTAGCGGTTCAGTTGTTGGACTTGATTACATGAGGTCCCGGGTTCGAATCCCGGATCGGGCAACAAAAAGAAAATTGGGTTTTTCCAATTTTCCAATTAAAAAAAATGTTAATGCCCGGTTAGCGATAGGCTTGCTACCTATCACATTGTGGGACTTAGTATCTTCGGCTGGTCGTGGGCACCCTGGTTGTGCCTCTGCCTACCTCTTCAGGGTTATGGGCGTGAAGATACTTTTTTTACTTTCTTTTTATTATCACTGGGAAATGTCTCCATCATTATTGTTAATGTTATATGATAACAGAAAAAATCATCACCAGGAAGGTTGGGGGAGGTGGTGATTGATTTAAACGTGATAAAAATGAAGTTTGCTAGCGGATTTTTTTTATTCTTAAAGGGAAAACGTTTGGAGAGATATATTATGAACTTACCCTTAACAATAGATAGTACTGAAACATAAACAAACATAACGTTAATACTCTCCTTATTAATACATATTGAACAATATTGTAATTAATATATTATCTCCTTATTATTTATTATAATGAAGTGGCTGGTTGGCGATTGGTTTGCCACCTCTCATTGACGAATGAACTTATTTGGCAAATCGTAGGTGTAGTTCTGCCTATACTTTCGGGGATGAGGGCGTGAAGATACTTCCTTACTTAATATGACAACATTATGAAATAGTTACTACCCTGTACCCAGGACTTCGCTAGTAGGATATCAAACTCTTTATCGAACACAATAAATGGTCATACTTGACTACTTGATGACACATAGATATTATTCAAGACTAGCTGTCCCGGCGAGCTTCATCCCTGTTATTCTCTTTGTAAAGAAAAACTTTAAACCTCGATTTTCTTAGTTCCTTACAGTATTTGCTTTTTTCCTTATTTTTTAAACCTTCCCTGGACTTCCATAAATAGTTCAAAAACAAATTTAGCCAAATGCTCCACTTGTTCCCTAGTTTTAGCGAGACTAACGAACAGCAATTCATTACATATATATAAGAAAAAAAGTCTTATTTGCTTTGTTTATCATATCGTGACTTATGGCGCTCTTTGGGGAAGGCCTATGTCCAGCAGTGGACGTCCTCCGGCTGATGATGATGATGATATGTGTATTTACATCATGTAATGTATTTATAATTGTATATTAAAATACTATATTTAAATAGTAACGGGAGCCAGTTAGGCTTGAGGACAAACCAATTTAAGGTTTTTGTAAAGCTTTTCGTATTTTTTTTGTTTATGTTAATGTTTATTTTTTTAAAGCATTCACTTTTACAAATGAAATTCGTACTTTTTCGCAATAGTGTAAATGCAATATGTACGTATTTATTTCGTGATCTGGGTATAAATAGACAAATTTACTTGATGATATAAAATACAAAGTAGTCACTTACGAGTAAGTTCTGAAAGAAAACAAAGACACAGTTTAGTAAAATTATACCAATTTCCATATTAATACTAGCGGCCCACCCTGAAATATACATATAAACCTTCCTCTTCAAACACTTTTTCTATTAAAAAAACCGCATCAAAATCCGTTGCGTAATTTTAAAGATTTTATCAAACAAAGGGACAGAGGAAGCGACTTTGTTTTGTACTATGTAGTGATTATGAATGCGATAGTGTGTATGCTTTTTATTTGTCCTTTTTTGAGGCTGTAAAGGATTATAATTTTTGTATGTAAAATTCTATAGGAGGAGGAGAAAAGTCTAGAGAGTGACATAGGCTATTTTTTACCGATACATATAGATATATATACTTTTTTATGATATTGGAAGGCAAACAAGCAGACGTATTTCCTGATGGTCAGAAATTTCTGCCGCCTAGAGACACCAAAGATAGTAATGGTGCGTTGCTAACCTGAGGCCGGGATGTTAAGACTCGAGCAAGACTAAGTTTAATATAAATGTTAAAATGATAGACCCATAATTCGTATGGTTTCGCTTCAGCTTACGTCTGTTTGATAAGATTTTTTTTTATGACATTGGAAGGCAAACAAGCAGACGGATTTCCTGATGGTAAGAAATTCCCGCCGCCTAGAGACACCAAAGGTGGTAATGGTGCGTTGTCAACCACAAGCCGGGATGTTAGGCCTCGAGCAAAAGTAAGTTTACCGGCTACCTTACCCTCCGAACCGGAACACGTCATGACGTTATGGCGGCAGGAATAGGTAAGGCGGTGGTACCAATCCGGGTGAGTCGCTGCGAAACTCTACCACCTAGTCATAAGTCACGGTGTTAGTGACGGCAAGCCTATGCTCGCCTTTTACGAGCTGCCGGGCACAGGAAGGCAGATGGTCTATTCTACAAAGGAGCCCGGACCAACACGGGGGGAAATCAAATAACTCTTATATCTATTCTAATATATTTTAAACTTACGCTATTTGATCCATTGTAGCCCTGAGCCTGTAAAAAAATGTAAATGTATGTTAATATATATTAATACGTAATGCAAAACTTTTGACCCCTTTTACGAAAATTGCGCGGACGCAGGAGCATAAAATTTGGCACACTTTTAGTTTATATAGGAGAAGTGTCAAACGCTAATATTTTTCAATAATAATGCTTATAAGTGCATTAAATCAATAAATAAAACATTACCCACACTACCATGCATTTGACACACACAAACAAATATATTGATGATTACGATAAAAGATCACAGATGGCACACTAAAAAGTTTGGATACAAAGTAGTTGGTTCGAATTTCGACCAACGGGTCGCCCGCTGGTCGAAATTAATTTATATATTAGATTCATGGCTATTGACATTGGTGTTTATGTTGATATAAAAAAATATGCTAACATTTCTACATCTACCGGAAATAGGTTTATCTCAATCGGCAATAGAGGATTAAAGAGAGACAGCAGACAACAGTGTAAAAAATAAAGTGAAGGACCCTATTAATAATAGCAACTGATCTGGAAACGCACTTAAGGCCCCATACTTAGTCAGCCAGAAGAGCCAATCACCGCGCTCCCCCGTTCCATGATTACTATGAAATATTGCGCTCTAAAGTAAACTTTTTAAGCGACAAATCACTATTTTTGACACTATAAAAGTAATTAGAAAAAAAGTATAAAAACTGAAACACTTATCTTTTAGGTATAATACTTATCTATGCTTCTTTTTTTTAAATCTGGTGTCGATATTTTCATAATTGAAGTAAACAGTTGGGTTTTGCTTTCAAAAAAGGGTTAAATTTTTGATTTTTTTCCATCGAACAAAGTGAAATGAATCGTGTTTTGGAAACACTAGTCTTATAAGGCATATTCATGTTAATTTTGTGTATTTTCGTCACAAAGATCAACGATTGCTTTGTATGAAAAAGACATTATACTACTGACGTATTTTAGCGTATATGGCCCCTTAAGTTTTCACAGAATCAGAAAGCTGCTATATGAGCTGGAGCTACCTAATATTCAGTACCCTTTGCCGCTTAAATTTATTGATAACAAATACTTTTTTTCTAAATATGATATGATATATTCTATATAGATATCTTGGTAGGCTTGCCAATTATTATCTTTGGCTAGTTGAGGATAACTTAGTTTTCTGCCTCTACTATTGCAGACGAGGATAATTGGTTTGACAGTATTTAGATACAAATTTTTAGTATTTGATCTCAAAATTATTTTTTTTGGATCGCATACAACTGGTTCCTGAGAAAAGGCGGGCGAAGCCGCAGGCAATAGCTAGTATGTCGATGTAAAAGTCGATGGTAAGCGGTATGAATTAAATAGTTACTCACCCTTAACACCAATTGCAAGTACTGAAAAGAAATATAAAAAAATAATCAAATGAATAGATATTTTTCTAAGGACTTTTACTAGGGAGCATTAATTACTTATTTGTTATGAAGCTTTGGTATAAACAAATATTTAGATAAATAATGTGCCTACGTGCACGGCGAAGTAAGCGGCATTTAATATTAAACCCTAGTGGTTTTAAGAAGTGGCTTATATGTATATGTATAATAAGTGTCAATTTTTAGTAATAAATAAAAAAAATATATATTTTTGAAAAAAAACGCATCTCCTTCCATCTTACTAATAAACGTGGACTAACGTGTTAGTAAATTTAATTGATATTACAGTCGTACCACATTGTAATAATGACTGTAATACCGGGCTGAACCTTGGAGTACTTTACTCCGTGTTTAATAAGACGACTTATGTTTAGAAATATATGCAACTTCTGGATGAAATAAGTAATCAATTTGCATGTCGTCAATTAAAAGACTAGGGTGTTAAGCTTGTTTGGCTAATTATGTTTTTTTATGATATTGGAAGGCAAACAAGCAGACAGATTATTGATAGTAAGAATTTTACGATGCCTAGACACACCAAATGTGGTAATGGTGCATTGCCAACCAGGGGCCGGCATGTTAAGCCCCGAGCAAAAGTAAGTTTACCGGCTACCTTATCCTCCTAACCGGGACACGTTTACAGCAATTATGGCGGCAGGAATAGGTAAGGCGGTGGTACCAATCCTGGCGAGTCGTTGCGAGACTCTACCACCTAGTCAGATATCACGGTATTAGTGATGATAAGCCTATGTTCGCCTTTTACGAACTGCCTGGCATAGGAAGGCAGATGATCTATCCTACAAAGGAGCCCGGACCAACACGGGGAATTAAATATATTAATAGCCTCTTTTCTGGTGGTATAGTAGAGCTATTGAAAAACTAATTGCTTACCCTCAACAGCAGTTGCTAAAATCAAAAATGTGATTTCAATAAAATAATTTAAAAACACAAAACATAGTTCAAAATTCAACAACAAATATTTATCATAAACGTAACGAAAATTATTCACTTACAAGCAAGTTCTGAAACAAAAAAACTCAGGTTAAATATATTATATCATAAAATATCCTATTTTCCGAAACAACTGATAAACCAAAGTACAGTACTACCATTTCAATTATGCGCTTTTAAACTTTTTACTCTTTTTACACTTTAAACTTTTATATTTAAATTAGTTGACCTAATCTAAATTTAAGCGAAATGATAAATTATGTGTTTTTTTCTTTAAAATACATTCGGATTTCCGAAGCCTGACGAATATAGCCGAAGCGCATAATTTAAGTAGTACTACTTGTACATGTAAACGGATGAACCAGTTTTCATGATTATTGTATTAGTTATCGATAGGATAAGGTTTACATGAAGATAAAAAGTAGGAAAATTGCAGGGAAAAAAGAAACAACAGTTTTTTAATATTTTCTTTCCACTGTCAGTAGCTGTCAAAGTAAAGTGATATTAAGTTTGTCAGATGGGCTGGTAGAGAATAAATAGGATTCTTTCGTTATTGCTTTTATCTATGTGTTTGAAATAACTGGAACTGTTTGGCTCTACTGCTACATGAATGAAGAGTATCTGAAATACAATCGTGGAAAGATTGATATCAGTCATTCAGTTGTATTAATTAAAAGAAGACAGGCATTTGTGTGATAAACATTTGGATGTCTGCATATCCGGGTCTGGGTGTTTATTAAATATGTACAGGTATCTATTTAAGTATTTCTATGTATTAGAATAGTTAACTAACACCCATAACACAAGATCATTTGCTTACTTTGGGGTTAGATACAATTTGTGTGACTTGTCCAGGGATATTTATTTACTTATTATTATTATTAATTACGGACACATCCAGAGAAATTTCCAGGGGGTGGGGTTGCTTAATATAATTTACAGTATAGCCTAACCATGTACAAAAAAAGTCAATTCTCATTTCTCGTTGTTATAGCACCACGCCTGACCGGATGTACCAATTTCGTTAATTTCTTTTTTGTGTTAGTTATTGCCAGGAGAAGGTTCTAGTGAAAAAAGAAACCGGGAAAATTGGAGGAGAAAATGGGAAAAACAATACTTGAATCCGTACAATCTGATGGTAACTGTAAAAACGGCACGATGTTTGCCGGGTCGGCTAGTATACAATAAAAGCTTTGATGTAGTTCTGTAGTGGGTACAAAACATTGAAAAACTAAGTAATGAAGTTGTAAGAAATATAAATTTCGAAGCACAAGTTACGTAAATTTTATCTATTTTATGTTTATACATACGTACAGTAGTACTATTTAAATTATGCGCTTCGGCTATATTCGTCAAGCTTCGGAAATCCGAATATATTTTAAAGATAATATCTAGTTATATGCACATAATTAATCATTACACATTTGTTGTTATTACACATAAATAATCATTTCGCCTAAATTTAGATTAGGTCAGTCAATTTAAAAATAAAAGTATAAAGAGTAAAAAGTGCAAAGTCGAAGCGCATAATTTAAATAGTAGTACTGTATCTTCACTCCGAGTCCCTTGCGGTGTAGGCAGAGAGTATCTAGTGAAAAACTTCATAACCCTAGCATACCACATTCATAACTCTTTTCATACCATCACGCCAGTTTCGAAGACTTGTTATGTATATCTTAAATTTTAAAAATAAGTAATATATAAAAGAGGTGTGAATAATCCTTATATGCATTCTAATATATTTAACTTACGTTGTCTTGTCCAAGGTAGTTCTCGTTCTGTAAAAAAATGTTAAATATAAGTCAATATAATATGAACCATACATGACTCCTACATTTAAGTAAAAAAATATCTCCACGCCCATATCCCTGAAGAGACAGGCAGAGGCACGACCAGGGCACCCACAACTAGCCGAAGACACTGAGTCCCATGATGTGATATGTGGCAAGCCTATCGCCAACCACGCACATATCCAATCCCGAGCATAATTTTGGTCTTAGAAAATCCGTAGAACCCGATTTAGTACTGCCGCTATAATGACAGTATTATGCTCCGATCCTGTGGATAGGGTAGGCAGTAGACTTGCACAATAGGCCTAGCACCTCGGCTATGAGACAGCGACACACGTACGTCTATGGATCATGTATCATCTATGTCTAAGGGCGAAGATAACCTCTTAAAATTAGGAGAGCCATGTGTTTATTCTTTGTCTTATTACACAAAAAGTGTATACTTTTTGGTTAAAAGTGTCCTATACTAAACAGTCGAACAAGCACCATCTAATATATATACATATATTAATACGTGATGCCAAAACTTTGGGCCCTTTTTTACGAAAATTACGTGCACGCAGGAGCATAAAATTTGGCACACTTGTAATTTATGTGTAGAAGAAGTGCAGACGCTACTATTTCTCAATAATAATTCTTATAAAGTACATTAAATCAAAAAATAAAACATGAGTTTTGACACACACGTACAAATATATTGATGATAACGATAAAAAATCACAGATGGCGCACCATACAGTATAGAAACAAAGTAGTTGGTTTTGAGAAATGAAGATGGCGTTCTAATCAACAAGATATTAAAATTTAATATGGTTGAATTTCGACCAATGGGCGACCACTAGTTATGACTAATTGGCTAGTTTTATGATTAAAACAAATGCTATAATCAAATACCATTGGAATCGATATATAACTAAGCAACATCTCTTTATCTCTTTTTAACAAATGTCGACATTACGGTTGCCAAAAGAGATAACGATATTTTTGTCTATGCTCATTTTCGCATGAATTTAAAGTGACGTCTTGACAGTCCTGATGCTTGCCATGTTTGCCATATTTAGTTTTTAAGATTACAGTAATGTGCGATTACATTTGTCGTTATTTTATTTTTGGAATAGGAATTTAAGTTGTTTTGTCTGAATTTCGATAAATGGGCGACCACTAGTAACGTTAAAGCTGCGTGGTCGATGGCTTACGTTAATGTTAAATAATATGAATTAAATAGACACTCACCCTTAACAATAAGTTCAAGTACTAAAAAGGAAAAAAAGGAGTTTAGTTAAATACAGTATTCGTTTTTTTTAAAGAAAATGTAGTGACACTCCTGCCGACTTATTATTAAGCATAGACTAAAGCAAGAGTAAAGTTACGTTGATATTATCGCCTCTGTGGTCTAGTGGTCCTGGTGTTGGACCTGACTGCATGAGTTTCCGGGTTCGATTCCCGGGTCGGGCAACAAAAAAATTTGTTTTTTTCGATTTCGTAATAAAAGAAAATATGTTGCCGGGATTGGATGTGTCCGGTATGCCATATGCTTGCCACCTATCACATTGTGGGACTTTGTATCTTCGGCTAGTCGTTGGTTCCCTGGTTGGTTGGCCTACCTTTTTTTTAATATTATAGTCTGTACTCTGTATTACAGTGTAATAAAAACTATAATACCAGACTGAACCTTGGAGTGCTTTAGTCCATGTTTATTAATAGGACGGCTTATGTCTAGAAGTAGATTTATTTAATTATTTAAGTAAGTAGTCTATTTCTTAATCAAAACAGAGATTTTCGTTTCTGGCAACTAGTTAAGCTAGTGAAATGTATTAGTATCTAACCTAGATAATGTAGAAATACTTTAACATTTTGTTTAAAAATCTAATAATAACGTGAACAAAAATATTAAACATTTCACAAATATGTTCTAAATGCTCTAAGACTTTCCTTTTTTGCGGTGATATAGTAGATCTTTTGATTGACCTTCAGAAAACTATTTACTTACCCTCAGCAGCAAGCTCTGAAAGAATTAAGATTATTTTATTGAATCAATTAATTTTTAAAGGCAGGATCAATATGACTAAAAATAATTGAATTTTATTCTTTGAATATTAAGAAAAAAATGATAAAATTTATCACTCACAAGTAAGCTCTGAAAGAGAAACAAACTCAGTTAAAAAAAAATATATGAAAAAAATTAACATTTATACTATGTACTTAATATAAATTTAAAAATACGCCAACGAGTAGGCTGAATCTGTTACTAAAAACGGTAGCAATTTTTAATGGTGTTCGTCAAAGATATTTCTAGAGCTATTTTTTAACCGTTTTATTAATAAACATAGACTAAAGTACACCAAGTTTCAACTTAGTAAAGTCTTTATTCGAAAGTGATATAGACTAATATAAAACGGAATAATATAACTTTATTTTATGAGAATGTTATAAAATAAAGTTGCCCGGGATTTTATATGTGCCCGGCTAGCGATGGGCTTGCCACCTATGTGGGACTTGTGTCTTCGGCTTGTCGTGGGTGCCTTGGTTTTGTCTCTGCCTGCCTCTTTTGGGGATGTTTGTGTGAAGATACTTTTTAACTTATAATAAATGTGGCTACAGCTATTTAGCTTAAGTTCGATTCCCGACTGGGGCAGGCATTTGTGTGATGAGCATTTAGTTGTCTGTATTTCCTGGTCTGGGTGTTTATTAAATTCATTCTAGTGTATATTTAAGTATTTATATGTATTGATATCGTTGTCTATCACCCATAACACAAGCATAAGACTTGCTTATTTTGGAGTTAGATTAAATTTGTGTGACTTGTCCAAGTGGTATTAATTTATTATTATAATTTATACTAATGTACTTTATACTTACGTTGTCTAATCCGTTCAATGACTGATCCTGTAAATAATAATATATTTGTTGTTAGTTATTGTAATATCGTCATATAGACCGCCTCATTGGTCGAGTGGCCAGCGTACACGCCTAACTACACCGACCAACCGCGAGGCTCGGGTTGGATTCCCGACGGGGGCAGGCATTTCTGTGATGAACATTTAGATGTCAGCATTTCCGGGTCTGGGTGTTTATTAAATTTATTCTGATATCTATTTAAGTATTTCTATGTATTAGTATCGTTGACAAACACCCACAACACAAGCATATAATTTGTTTAGTTTAAGGTTAGATTCAATTTGTGTAACTTGTCCAGGGATATTTATTTATTATTTTAGAAAACTCTAATATCTATGTAAACCCAAAAAAATAATCTCCGAGTTCTTATATGGAAGCCATCTTGATATTTTACGACATCGATATTTTATGTATCTTTCTATAACAAAGAACTTCAAAAAAGGAGGAGGTTATATAATGTTCGACTCCTATATTTTTTATTGTTAATCGATTTAACTGCGTCATTTATTTATATTATTTTTATTACATGAAAAATACTTATTTTTTGTGTACGTAGGTGTTTACTTATTATAATGTAAGTTTTGTGCACTATTATTACAATTATTAAATTATAATATTACGTATCATTATCTACTATTCATATCATACAGAAAATAGTCGGTCAATGAAATAATCATGAAGAAATTAGTGTATCGTGAATTTCCTCGCTGCCGCCAAATCTCTTAAATTGAGCTTGTGTAAAGTGACCACCGCAATACTCAAGAAACTGACGTGACTTCGTAAATAGTGAATAATGTCTGTATAAGAATAATTAATACGGAAGACATTTGACTAATGACTATAAGAATTAATTAATACTGAAGACGTGGCAGCATGGCCTAAAGGTCTTAGCTGGCCCCAGAAAGGGGCAAATGAACTTAAAAAAAAGCATTTGCTATTCATTATTACGTTGTAAAAAATATGTCGCGTCGTGGGTTAATGTTAAGAATAAAATTATGCTAAAATGTTAAAATAATTACTCACTCTCAACAAGTATTGCAAGTCCTGAAAGGAAAAAGACAAGTTTAATAAAATTAATTTGTGCATATTTATTTCTCTTTGTGTTTTATTATATGATAACTTTGTGTATAAGAAAACAATAAGAACATAAATTTTAGATTCATTTTGTACAAAAGAGATGATGAATCTTCTGATGTTTAAAAATAGACATAAGCATTAAAAATAAGCATTTTCTAGTTTAAGAAAATTAAGATAGATTTTGGAGCATTTGATGGTAAGCCTAGTTGGCTAGTTGTGAATGTACTAAACTCTATTTTTTTAATAAACGAGTATTAAACATTGTTCTGCATTGCTATTGGTCCACGTAGTCAACATAATTTATTTGAACAAATCAGAACCCTTTGCGCTTATGATCAAACTATAAAGGCGCGTTCTGATTGGTTGAAATGAACTTAGTACTCGTTTGTTAAAATGTACAGACTATATAGCCTTTCTTTCGTAGTTCAATAGTCTGGGTGGTTATTGTTTGACGATACTTACCCTCAGAAGATAGTTCTGAAAGAGAACAAAGGTGAGTTTAATGAATTTGTAATATCAAAACAAATAAAGTTAGAAAAAAAAAATCAAAATGCTATTTTTTATTTTTTAAATATAATGAAAGTTAACTTGTCACTTACGAGTAAGTTCTGAAAGAAAAAAAAACTCAGTTTGAAAAATGTACAATGTAAAGAATAAAAAAAAAGTTCTTTTGTTAGTATATATCTCTATACGAATAATATAATTTTAACATTATAACTTGTAAACTAAATCTATTACTACTTCGTCGGCCACTACTTAAGTAATTTAAGCAAATCGGGTTATATTAGTTTAGTTAGCATTCCGCCAAAAGTCCTCACTTTTTAACCGACTTTGCAAAAAGGAGGAGGTTTAATGTTAGGCTATTTTTATGTATGTTAATGGATTTTTCCGTCATTTCTGAACCTATTTTGAAATTCTTTTTGGGGTTCCGTTGCCAAAAAACGGAACCCTTATAGACTTGTCATGTTTGTCTGTCTGTTCACCCGTAGGTTGCAGCCACTATTTTATTTAAAAGAATATGGACCCATCGCCATCAACTCTGGTTTAGTTTAGTATAAAATATTTGTTGAAATCGAATTTGGTTTTTTTGCAGTTTTACAGCGAGCGCTTGAATTATTATTTATGAGATACAAAAGCTAACAATCTCACGACATTTCTGAAAGTAAGAGACTCCTATTGTAATATACTTTTAACTTACGTTGCCTGATCCGTTCAAGCTTCGGTTCTGTAAAGAATAAAATTGTTGTTATTAGTTATGAACAATGATAACCAGATATACTCTCGTCTCACGGCCAATGTTAATAATAAATCCTAATACAAAACTTGCTGTCCAAGATTAATATTTTGATCCATTTTTATGTTATCGCTTGCCAATAACATATCTGTGGACGGGATAAATATGGCAATACGCAGCTATCTAGATTACTTGAAATCCATCTATCTAACATTGGCCGTCAGTCAATAATACTTAGAACGAAAAAGACACAATATTGTTTTTATGGCAAATGCTAACGCCAATGCCAAAATTAAAAAAAATCGTGTTTGTGAACACGCCTGAATGGATCCTAAAGTTTTGGCGCCATCATTTCTTTCTTGATGGCGCCAAAAAAAGATGTTCTTTGTAATTATTGAATTTCGTGTTTGCATAGAATGAAATTAGTAAAATTTGGTGGCATTTCGTACTTTACTCAAGACCCAGACATGACTTTCTTTGACGACAAAAAATTTGACTAGTTTTCTATTTTAGAAAGTTTTATATTTATTTAAGAAACATTTCTTGTATCTATTTCGTGATTGCATTCTAGACAAATCAAAAAATTGTATGTTATTAACGCCACAAAACCCCTAATTTGAATATTTGTAATAAAAAATAGTTGTGAGTAATAGGTTCGTCTAAGTCAACTGGTGGTCACCTATTGTTTGAAATTCGACCATAATAAATATTAATATCTTGTTGATAAGAACGCCATCTTCATTTCTCAAGACCAACTACTTTGTTTCCAAACTTTTTAGTCCGCCATCCGTAATCTTTTATCGTTATCATCAATATATTTGTTTGTGTGTGTCAAATGCATGGTAGTGTGGGTAATGTTTTATTTATTAATTTAATGTACTTTATAAGCATTACTATTGAAAAATATTAGCGTTTTGCACTTATTTTACAGAAAAACTATAAGTGCGTCAAATTTTATGCTCCTCCGTCAGCGCAATTTTCGTAAAAAGGGGTCCAAAGTTTTGGCATCATGAATCAATATATAGATATTTTATTAGACAAAAACCCTTAAAACAAGCTAACTCAAAATGCAGCATAAGCTACAAATATAACTGCGTTTGTTAATTAATGTCGCGTGGTTGGAGGTGCAAATATAAAAGATGTTAGTGGAAGAAGTTATGTATTAAATAGCAACTCACCCTTAACAGCGATTGCAAGTCCTAAAAGAAGAGAGTAACTATATTACTAAATTATTGATTTTTTTGAAAGTTATAAGGATCTTCTGATGTTTATAAACAGACACAACTTAATGACATTTTTTTTCTTTTTATGATATTCGAAAGCAAACAAGCCGATGGATTTCCTGATGGTAAGAAATTCACGCCGCCTAGAGACAACAAAGCTGGTAATGGCGCGCTGCTAACCTGAAGCCGGGATGTCAGGCCTCGAGCAAAAGTAAGTAGGCTACCTTATCTTCCGAACTGGAATACGTCATCGGCCAGCACTAACGCTATGGCGGCAGGAATATGTAAGGCGGTGGTGCCAATCCGGGCGAGAGGCTCGCGCTGCGAAAATCTACTACCTAGTCAGATGTCAAGGTGCTAGTGACGGAAGCCTGTGCTCGCCTTTTTCGAGCTGCCTGTCAGAAAGGCAAATGGTCTATTCTGCAAAGGAGCCCGGACCAAAATGGGAAATAAAGACAAACATATTTTCTTATTTTCGAATTAGACGCCGATTGTGGCGTTGCCAATTAAAGGTCGCATGTTAAGCCCAGTTGGCAAGAAAAATAATGTACTAGAAGCGTCTCCTTCTTTCTGTGTCATAGCAGACCTGTTGATTAAAATTTAAAAAATAAGTTATTTACCCTCAACAGCAAGTTCTGGAAGAAAAAAGGTTATTTAAATAAATTTTATATTTAATAAATTTTCATAATGTAAGATTTTTTTAAGAATAATTTATTTACTTCTATAAACACAATGAAATTTATGAAACTCATAACTTACAAGTAAGTCCTGAAACAGAAAAAAGCTCGGTTTAAAAAGTAAAGAAGAAAGTTAAATGTAGATACACAAAATTATACATGTATGAAATACTGTCACTATATGCTTAGAATAAATAAAAAAAATTTTTTTTCTTATTAATCTTCTTGGTATATTAAATAAAGTACCGAAATTTGTAAATATGCTTAGGTGTATTCATGTATTTTTGTTAATCGTTCAAGTTATGTATATGCATAAACATTAATGACTATAAGTATCTTCGCACCCGTATACCCATAGAGGTAGGCAGTGACACAACTAAGGTATCTCGACTAACAAAATACACTAAGTTCCACCATCCAGACAAAAATTTGAAAACACACAAAATTTTATAGAAACATTTTATTAGAAAATTGAAAATACACATTTTCATTTTTTGTTGCCGACCCGGGGATCGAACGCGAGACCTAATGAAGTCAAGTCCGAAGATGGACCGCTAGACCACAGGGGCTATTAAATAAATATGAGACTTACCAATTGGTATCGTGAATTTGAGCCGCTTGAGCCCTGTAAGATAATTATTTTGTTAAATAATATGTCCCATATTTTATATGCCAAAAAATGAAGTAATATAATATGAGATATGCTGAATAGTGATAGAGACAGGGTATCTTCTCTTCATGTTGCTCCAAGTGACTATTGAATAGACCTTGTGTTTCCCTAACTAGTAAATAAGTTATTACCGATTTGTGGTAGAATGATGTGCCTGAATTTGCTCTAACTTTGTCCCATAAAAAAAGCAAAATTAACTAACGTAATACTGAGGGTCATGTGCAATATGAGTCGCTTCAGGATCCAGGGATAAAATTAATGTGAGGAGGGTTTATCTTATATAGAAGCAAAATCTTTCACTCAAGAAAGTGCTAGCAGTCATAAGACATTGGCCATATTATGAACACTCACCCCTTGCAATGTAAATAATACTTAATACTTGTAATATAATTATAAATATAAAATGTATATATAATATAATAAAAATATAATAAATATAAAAGGTAACTGATGATATACGATACCGACTACTACCGCTAGATTAGGTTAATAATTAATTACTAACAAAAAAAAGAATGTATTACTAATAATATAATTATATTCCAAAATATTTAAAAAAATCCAATATTTTTCCAACTTACCGAACCCAAACCGTTTAGTTCATACAAGCCCTGATTCTGCAACTAAGAAAAATATGTTTGAAAAAGCGTTTTTTAACCCCCTTCGAAAAAAGTGGGGTGTGACAAGTTTGAAGTGTCTGTCTATCTGTGGCATCATAACTCCTAAACGGGTGGGGTGATTTCAATTTAGTTTTTTTGTATTAAATTTAACTTATGTGCAAGTTCTTAAACATGTTTTATGAAAATAGGTTGAGCCGTTTAAGAGTTCTGGGAGATAAAATTGTGGAGGTTTACCGATTTTTTAATGTTTAAAGTCTTCTGTCGGGTTCTTTTTTAACTAATTGAAACCGAGCCTCACTGCTGATCGGTGTAGTTAAGCGTGTACGCTAGCCACTCGACCAACGAGGCGGTCAAAAAATTGTTAACTATTAATAACATAATTAGTTAACGTTGATTTAAAATTATTTGATTTATACTTGTTTAAGAACTAAGTTGCTAAAGTTAAAATGAAAGTTTTGTTATTTTCTTATTTTCAACATTTGTTTAAAAGTTATTATTTAATGTTAGCACACCGAAATCTAACATTAGTCATACTCGTAGTATGTAGACACTTACATTGTTTAAATTGCTGTTGTCCTGATTCTGACCCAGGCCTAGGTCCTGACCCAAACCTTTTCCTAGTCCTTGGCCCAAACCTTGGCCCAAACCTTGGCCTAGTCCCTGGCCCAAACTTTGGCCTAGTCCCTGGTCCAATCCCTGGTTTAGTCCTTGGTATAGTCCCTGGCCCAAACTTTGGCCTAGTCCCTCGCCCAACCCCTGGTTTAGTCCTTGGTATAGTCCCTGACTTAGACTGAGATCCCGACCCAGACCTGCACTCGGTTCCTAAGCACAGAAAAACAAGCTTATTAATACTGAATGAAAAAATATTTTCTTTTTATGTTCTTAATACTCGTATTAAGATAAGTTTAAAATTATTGTAATATGCAATAAATATCAAATTTGGTTACTTTTTTTAAATATGTTAAGGCACGAAAACCGGGAAATATGTTTAGATTCAGTTGAAAGATATTAAACTTTTTTTACGACAAAGTGTTATTACTTATTACCCTTCCATGTCAGGTCGTACGAGATTCGCTGGTGGTATTTTTTTTGTAGTAAAGTTGCAAACGCTCTTACGTTTATCTGGTTTGTAGTTAATAATATAACAAAATTTAGATATTCGGATGTATGTTTGTTTATTAACGTTTCAACTAATCCTGATTTATATGAACCAATTATGATGAAATTATAGGTATAAATAGTCTGCTGATATTGGAAAAACATAACAAATTTTTATCTAGATTTATCCTAATCCGCGGAGGAAGCAGTGGATAAGAGCTAGTCGAAAATAGTGGATTAGCAACATAAATAAACAAAGAATAGTTACTTACAACATTTGACCGGGGTTTCGTAGGCTGCAAAAAATGTTAATGATTAAAAATCACAAACAAGTCCGCGTACTCAGCTAAAATTAGCGCTTGTGGTTTTAATTCAAGTAAAGCAATTTTTTGCGTCTGCTTGACCAATATTGATAAAACTTTGTTTTTTTTTATGTTAAGTAGAACTTCTTCAATTAGTAATCTGACAACAATTCACGTGGTAGCAAATCGACAAAATTAAAATAAATGTAGAAGCAGCCTAGTAATTATAGTTGTAATTTTTGGAATATCTATAATTTATAAAATACTGTTGTAGTCCTAATATTACTATACTATATAACTATTAATACTATTGCACCTCTGTGGTCTAGCAGTCCAGGTATTGGTCTTGACCTCATGAGGTCCCGCGTTCGAATCCCAGGTTGGACAAAAAAAACCAAATTTGGTTTTTCCAATTTTTTAATAAAAAAAAATTGTAAATGTGCCAGATTGGCGATATTATGCTTGCCACTAATCACATTATGGGACTTAGTGTCTTCGGCTAGTCGTGGAGCCCTGATCGTGCCTCTGCTTACCTCTTCGGGGATATGAATATACTTTAATAATAGCCCGAAACGGTAAATTCTGATATTATTCAAATTTCACTGTAAAAGTCTTAAATAATGAAAATTAAAAACTATTCTAAAATCTATCTAAAAAAATACATTAACAACACTCAAAGATTTTAGAATTAAAGGGCGTTTTATGTGAGTTCTAAAGAATACATACGTAACATAAACCTGTTTAATGATTCAGTATATACGAGGTACATAAGGTTACACTAACACTTTTGTGAGAAAAACTTCACTTGAGCCTGGCGATTTAGTAAAAACAGGTTTCGTAGCTAACTGTGCGGTCTTCTGCTCACAGTGCTACGCGTATATAAAAGCTTCGATGCGTAGCGTCTTGCTACACGTAGAAGCTACAAGGATGCTACGTGGACAGCTTAACAGACATAAGTATAAAAATCAATTGCTATTTTTTAGTTTTGCTGTTACTCGAGAGCTGTTGGACCAATTTTGCTAATTTTGGTTTGGAATTATTTGACATTTAAAAGGTAGGAAAAAAGAGAAATCTGCAAGAAAACTAGGCAAGACAGCATTTTAAGTTTTCCCGTACAATCAGAGGGGGGTGGAACGAAGTTCGGCGGGACAGATAGTGTATAATAATTAAGAAATACTTACAACTGAATTGTGAGGTCTCTGCGCATTCTACAAAATTGAATTGATTGGTTTTTGTTTTTAATCTGTTATAATATTACAAATAATGAAGTATGTTCGTTTGTTTGTCCTTTCACGTCTTACTGTTATGTTGTAATTTTTGTGTGTGGAAATTGGAAGTTGGAGAGTGACAATAAGTCAAAATTAAAAAAATATGTGTTTTTTACTCATATGACCGCCTCGTTGGTCGAGTGGCTAGCTTGCACTCCTAACTAAATCGACCAACCGCCAGGCTCGGGTTCAATTTCCAACGGGAGCAGGCATTTCTGTTATGAACATTTAGATGTCTGCATTTCCGGGTCTGGGTGTTTATTAAATGTATTCTAGTATCTATTTAAATATTTCTATGTATTAGTATCGTTGACTAACACCTTCAACACAAGCATATAATTTGCTTACTTTAGGGTTAGATCCAATTTGTGTACCTTGTCCAGGGATATTTATATCTTAATATATATAAATCTCGTGTCACAATGTTTGTCCTCAATGAACTCCTAAACCACTTAACCGATTATAATAAAATTCGCACACCATGTGCAGTTCGATCCAACTTGAGTGATAGGATAGCTTATATCTCAATTTATGGTAAAAAAACTACCATCCGAGTGAAGCCGGAACGGGCAGCTAGTTTATATGTAAGTTTCTAGCAAAGGATGATTTGCTGTAGGTGATTTTACTTAAGGTGATAACATTGTTAACTCATCCTATATTAAAAGCTAGCTGAGGCTTAAGCTCAAGCCTGGAACGTCCAAGCGACCCTATGACCCGTATTAATAGATAGATCTTAAAACGGGACCGCACTCAGCTAGTGACACTTTGCTAGAGTGCCTCTAGTATGACATTTGAGACACCTAAGATTCTGTTCGCTAACTTTGAGAGCGAACTATAAATACGGGTCCAAAAGTTCAAGATATTTTTTTATGATATTGGAAGGCAAACAAGCAGACGGATTTCCTGATGGCAAGAAATTTGCGCCACCTAGAGACACCAAAGGTGGTTACGGTGCCTTGCCAACCTGAGGCCAGGACGTAAGGCTTCAAGCAAATGAAAGTTTACAGGCTACCTTACCCTCCGAACCGGAACACGTCATGACGTTTTTGACGGCAGGAATAGGTAAGGCGGTGGTATCAATCCGGGCAAGTCACTGCGAAACTCTACCACCTAGTCAGATGTCACGGTGCTAGTGACGGTAAGCCTACGCGCCTTTTACGAGCTGCCTGGCAGGAAGGCAGATGGTCTATTCTGCAAAGGAGCCCGGACCAACACGGGTCACTTGACGTCACTTTCGAGTATTTTTTCATTTACTAACTTGCTCATAATAGTTTGTGTGGTAATTGGTTAGGTATATTATGTTCTCATACAAAGATATGGATATATCATAAACTAACACCCATAGACAAAATTGAAAAATGTGAGGAATGCATTGGTAGTCAATCAACTATTTATTCATTCGTATTCATTCAGTCATTCGAATATTTAATGTTACACGACGTATAACTTTTTACTATATATTAGTACGATCTAGATATATTATCAAAAGTAATCAGTAATTTTTTTGGCAACAAAATTTTGCTTCAAATAATGTGGCCTCTATAGGCACACCAAATATTATTTTGTCAGTGTTTTTCATTCTGTCAGTCTAATCATATTATAACAAAAAAATGTCCGAATCTCTATAGGTATATGATGAACATATGAAATGTATTTATTTATGTATCCTTAAACATAATATACTTACCGCACGTGCTTGGCTTGACTGAAAAACATAAAAAACTTAAATTAATTTTTGCACACTTAGTATCTTACCAAAAAAAATTGACCTCTGTTTATCTAAACACTGTCTAAAACTGACATCCAACCAATAACATGCTACAAGTGAATGACGTGGCAGCATGCCATTGGATGAGAATCTAGTTTTGTTTGTTTAGTGAAACATGTGTTCAACGAGTGTTTAAATTTGTTTTTGGTAAGACGGTTAGCATTTACCCTTCATCATGGCTTTGTGTATATTATCTATGTTTAGCAGTTTAAGTTAACAATAGTTTACCGAGACAGTAGCAAATTTAAAACTCAAGGTAAGGGTTTAGTAGTTTACTGCAAGATAGTGACACCAGATATTTTCGGTGTCTTTAAAGAAAATGTTACAGAATAGGATATTTTATGATATTAACAAATAGGTAAACAAAAAAACGGATTTCCTGTTGGTAAGAAATTCACGCCACCTAGAGACACCAAAGGTGGTAATGCTGCAAAAAAAAGCAAAAAGCTGGGCTTTCAGGCCTCGAGCAAAAGTAAGTTTACCGGCTACCTCGCCCTCCGAACCGGGACACGTCAATGGCAAGCGCTGACGTAATGGCACCAGTAATAGATGATGCGGTGGTACCAATCCGGATGAGTCGCGCTCAAACTCTGCCACCTAGTCAGATGTTACGATGTTAATGACGGGACACCTATGCTAGCCTTTTACGAGCTGTCTGGCAGGAAGGCTAATAATCTATTCTGTAAAAGAGCCTGGACCAACATGGGGAATTTTTTTTTTTTTTGAATGACTAAATTGTTGCTAATCTCGCGATTTTATGCAACTTCACCGAGCTTTGTGGGCCGAGCAGAGTGCTCAGCCCGAGGACATGGGGAATAACAAATTTATCATAATATTAATACATGTAGCAAAACTCTGAACCTCTTTTTAAGAAAATTGCGACGAAAGAGTATGAAATATGGCAGGCACACTTACAGTTTATGTATAACAGAAGTACAAAAAGCTAATGTTTTTTTTAAATAATGGTTATGTAGTATAAGTAATATTTTTCAATAATTATTCTTATAAAATACATTAAATCAATAAATAAAACATTACCCACACTACCATGCATTTGACACACAAAAAAGTATTATATTGATAGCGATAAAATATCACAGATGGCGCATAAACTATATTCCTAAAGATTGGAAACAAAGTAATTAGTCTTGAAAAATGAAGATGGCGTTCTTATCAAAAAAATAAGAAAATCTATTATGGCCGAATTTCCAACAGTGGGCGACCACTAGTATGAATTAATCTTTATTCTCTTATCCTGTTAAATAAATGTTTCTTCCCCGAGTTGGTCTGAGTCGATGACTAGAATGGAACATTGGTCTTCGTGCCAGGCAGCTAATAAAAGGCGAGCAAATTAAATGGGCCCTTACCAACCTGACCACTGATAATAGGTTGCTGAGAAATAACTTGCCCTGGGTCTATCTTGTAGCAAGTGGTCTAGATCCACCTTACCACCTCTCGCATTTCTTTATCAGTTGTGTTAAAATTAATTTATTTAATATTTTAAATATAAATTAAGATTCTTACGGTTGGGACGCTCTGAAACAAAAAAAAAAACATATGAGATTTTAAGAAAATTGATAGAAGAAGGCGTTACTTTGCGGGAAAATTGCAAATTAAATAATTTTGTTTGGATTTTATGAGATTTCAGTTTTTCTGTTTTCTCTGACATTTTGAAGAATTCGTTATTTGTCACCGCTTGTGGTATTGTGATTCAGTGTAGGCATTGGCTACATGAGGTCCTGGGTTCGATCATTGGGTTAGGAAATTGGAATATATTTTATTAATTTTCTAATAAACAGTAATGTTGCCGCCATAATATCAGTGCTCATGATTGCTGTGTGCAGCTTTGGAGGCACTTAAGTGTAAAGTTGGTAGCATTACCAACATTTTAATGCGACTTGGAAAAAAGAAGGTTATATGTTCGACTCCTACATATTTTTGTATGTTTATTAATCCATTTCTCTGTCATTTCAGAAACGTTTTAAAAATAGTGCTTTTTTATTTGAAATAGCACACACTTGAAGTGGTCTCATTCCTTCCAAGCTCCAAAAGAGTCCCAGAAATATCGGGAGAAATATTTTTTTTTTCATACTGAGATGACCAACCTAGGTATTCATTGAAATCGAAGCAGGTTTTTTAAATTTTTGCTGCTAGATAATTATGTTATAGAGTATAGACCATATTATGTACCTATTGCTAACAATACTGACAATAGGAGATTGATCTATTTGTCCTCTTATAGTGGAAAAAATGCACTTTTTTTTACAGAATAGCGACGAAACACTCGACTGTTCCAATGACAACGGTGGTCTATTGACAATGCAGATGTTATAGGCGTGTTGCTGCCTTATGACCGACTTGTCTATCGAGTGAACAAACACTGTCAATATTAGACAGTCAATGCATTCAAAACAGCCAGGTTATGGTGTCCATAGGCTAAGGTTGACTTTTTCATTCACAAGAGCAATGTGCTCGTTCCCATGAAAAAGGTGGTGGATCCCTACCTCGACTCCACACATAGAACTCTTAAATCGGAACACGATAGTGAACGACACTAAACCAAAGGCAGCAAGAAGAAAAACTTACCTTCAAATTTCGTTTCAGGGAATCTTGGTCGCTCCTATCTCCACTTTCGAGACGGTCTCTTCCTTCATCCTAATTATTTAAATATACCAATGACCATAACATCTTTGCTAGTTTTCCTAACAAAGACCCAATCCTACGGCCATAGAATCAGTGATCGTCATTATCATGTTTCGTATTGGAGGGAGGATTTCTACTAACGAATCCACGACACTGTATTGGACACTTTTTATAAAATAAGACTGTACATAAGCCAACGATTCTGAGATAATGTAAAAAACATGATGTATCATAGATATTGCTTGTCTTATGGGTGCTGGTCAACGCTACCAATAGAAATACTTAAATAGATACCAGAATAAATTTAATAAGGACGCAGATCCGGAAATGCAAACATCTAAATGTTCATCACAAAAATGTCTGCTCCCGTCGGAAATTGAACCCTAGCCTCGCGGTTGGTTAGTGTAGTTAGGCGTGTAAACTAGCCACTCGACCAACGATGCGGATATATGTGTAATGTGAATGGTACCCGGAGAGATGTAGGTTGACATTCTTCAATCAAATTGCTCAGGTGTTATCCAAGAGTGATGTCAAAAGTCTTCCAAACTAGCACGCTTGTATTAAAATAATGTGAAGAAAGCTAGAAATGTATGTAGTAATCGTGACATTTGGCAATCATTACTCTGCCTGCCCACATTGCACTTAGCGTGCAGATGTAAATGTGTGTACGTATCCTTACAGATATATAGGGATTCAAACATCGTAAAAAATACATCGATGTATCGGATTCCCGATGTATGAATAAAAAACATCGAAGTACGTATACGTCCCTTAAAAATATCGATGTATCGATACGTCGAAGGTCGAAGGTTTGGTAAAAATTAAACAATATTACTTTGTACAGTGTTTTTAGAATTTTAATAGCTGACTCATAATTAGACTTATAGGGCTTTTTACCATATACCATTATTCAATGTTATTTGACAAATTGCAATTGATTGAATTTCAATTGCTGACTGTCAGTTTTTGTAAATTAGATATGCTGGCTTATAACAACCTTTATGTTAAGAGTATGATTAACGGATCTTCTCACGTAAAAAGTATGGGCTATCAACATCACTTAATATATGTATCATTCTTTGTCTAAAAATTTAGTTAATTTAGTTTGGCTCATTGATTTTTTTTTTAATTTCGGTTCGTTTTTTTTTGTGATAAGACAATAAATGCAAATTTTGATGCCACTATTGATGTCCTGTTCTGCGAATCTACCGTCTACCCTATCCACGTACGTCGGAAAATTACACTACCACTTTCGTAGCAGGAGTAGGTAAAGTGAATCCCTAATGAATTAAGTTGCTGCACATGACTCTACTACCAGATAACTTGTAAGTAATCACCGATTTATCCAACGCTCGTCTCTAAAGAGCTGACTTACAGTAAGGCAGATGATCTATTCTACACAGAGGACCCGGAATATTACAAAGAAAATGTAACTTCTTAGGCTTAGATAACTGTCAAACTCTTGTGTCACTTACTCTACCACGAATAACAGTCACAGTGTTGCCCATGCTTGATCATATAGAGAATTAAAAACATAAGCCTTTACACGAAAAAGGAAGCCTTTTCAAATGGTTAGGATTTGTGTTAAAAAAACTTGATCATAATAATTTGGTTCCTCAATAATATTTTGAAGTTACAGTAATATTTGGGATAACTATAGGGTGTTTTGTATTTTAAAACGATTGTTTTTAAATGTAATTGCTTAGGCAGTATAATCGACTATATGCTATTACGTCATATTTTTAGTGACATTACACTCGTACCCTAAAATCTTCTACCTTTAAACGAGCAATTCTTGTATATATATAATTGGAATCTCGGAATCGGCTCCAACGATTTTCATGAAATTTAGAATACAGGGGATTTCGGGGGCGATAAATCGATCTAGCTAGGAATCATTTTTAGAAAATGTCATATTCGTGTTTTATTCGTGTTTAACAAATAGGAGGCGTTTAAGTAGTCCCAATTTATTATGACTCTTCCTGACATCTATTGGCGAATAATAATACTATTTGGCGAATCATTAAAGTTCCAGTAGATGGCGTTGTTAAGTAACGAAGTCAATGATTGTTTGCTTTGAGGTTAGACTAATTGTGTAATTCGTACTTAAATATAATTTCAAAAAACACAATTTATAAAAAAACAAAAAAAAAATACCGAGCAAAGCTCGGTCATCCAGATACTATTTAAAAAAGTAGATTTGACAGTTATCATCGCCTTAAGAAATGTAATTTTTTGCGAATGAAGCCACGGGAACTGCCAATACTTACTGTATCATCATCAACATCAACGAGCTGAAACAATAAAATTGGAATAAAAAAATAAAAACAAAATCCCTGCCCACAATACGTTTCTTAAGAAGATACGTAGTGATATTTTTTTAAACCGTCAAAGCTAAATTTAAGCTAATTTAATATTGATAACCTATTCGTGCGAAGACCTAATACTACCCGTATTGGGTCTTCTCGCGAATGTGTTATCAATCTGTCCACAATACGTAGCAATAGTTGGGGGCCTATTCTTAAGAAGACATATAGTGAAATTTTTTTCTTTTTAAAAAAACATGACAGTTATGTTTTAGATATATTGATACCCTATTCGTGCGAAGACCAATAATTACGGGTACTCTTAACTCAGAGGTTGGTATAAGCCATTATGATAAAATTTAATGTATCATTTGAGATCTGTTAAATGCAATATTAACAAATAACTTTTCGATGTTTAGTACGTCACAGAAACCATTTTTTTATTTTTTAACCGTCTTCCCGAAAAGGACTAGGGTTTTCAATTCTAACTTTTCGATGTTTAGTACGTTACAGAAACCATTTTTTTTTACCGTCTTCCCAAACAGAGTAGGGCTTTCAATTCTCAATAAATGTGTAGCTTCAGAACTTTTTTCAAAATCAACAAATTTTGATGTAATGTTTTATTTCAAAATGGGTCTTTCCGGATGGATGGAATGGAGCCATCTAAATTTGATCAAAGATCCACCACTTTTTTAAAATATACTTATGATTTTTTTTCATAATTATTGAAATTCGTGTTTATATTAAGTGGAAGTACTCAATTTTGGTAGTATTTTGTACAATTTTGTTCAGTAAAAGTGCATAAATAAAATATTCGTGTAGAAATCAGCTTGTCGTGTTTTTCCTCGTATTTTTCCAAAATGTATTAGTAAATAATTGCTTGGTATGCGCATTTCGTCTTTACTCTTAACCATTTGATATGGACTTAGTAGTTTAAGTAATAAAAATAGTAATATTACCTTTAAAACTAAGTTCTGCAACCGACGGCGATATTGTTGCTGTAAGAAAAAAGAAAAATAGTCAATAAAGATTTTTTTAATTTTAGTACTTTTCCATGCGATTGGAACAATTTTTTCCAAATTTTTGTTGTAAGCCGTTTTTTTATCTTTAAAAAGAGTTAAAATTAGAATTAGTTAATTAGTTTATGAGGTTTTATTACTGCTCTTGTTTTTTTTCCTGATACAAGAAACATTTATTTATTTATTTTATTGACATATAGGAAAATGACATATAATTTATATTTGTCTCCACAACCAAAAACCTTGTAAAGGTTTATCCGGTGTGACCACTTCACTATGATAATGTTTAATTTCAATTAAGTAGATACACACATAAGCAGAATGTAAATATAGTTAGTTACAAATTAACCACATTTCCATGCAGTTTCATTACGCTACAGTATTAAAAATATTTGAGTTTACAGAATGCTTCTAAAAATTGGTTTCTATTTTTCTTTATATTACATTATTTTTCTTTATATTTGAGCTAGTTAAACAGTTTGATGGCTTGAATAAAACTGGGAGTGAAGATGATGGTAGGATCTTTAATAATCTGACTTTTTAATAACATGTAAATGAATATCTCTGGATAATTTAGAAAAAATAAATTTAACCCCAAAATAAGCAAATTATGCGCTTGTGTTATGGGTGTTACTCAACGTAACTATATATTAATACGTGATGCCAAAACATTGGACCCCTTTTTACGAAAATTGCGCGGACGCAGGAGCATAAAATTTGGCACACTTATAGTTTATGTGTAGGAGAAGTGCAGAACGCTAACATTTTTCAATAATAATGCTCGTAAAGTACATTCAATCAATAAATTAAAATTACCCACACTACCATGCATTTGACACACACAAACAATTATATTGGAGCACCATCCAATTTGGAGACAAAGTAGTTGCTTTTGAGATATGAAGATGGCGTTCTTATTAACAAGGTATTAAAATTTATTATGGTCGAATTTCAACCAGTGGGCGATAACTAGTACACTGAAATACTTAAATAAATATCAGAATAAATGGAATAGACGCCCAGACCCAGAAGTACAGTCATCTAACTGTTCTCCAAACAAATGTCTACTCCCATAAGGAATGAAGTCGAGCCTCGCAATTGGTCAGTGGCTAAGCGCGTACGCTAACTCCTCAACCAACGAGGCAATCAAATATCATCCAAGAGACTGATTCGGTATCTTTTTAGTGATGATCACTGGATCTTCTGTGGTCTAGCGGTTCAGTTGTTTGACTTGACTATATGAGGTCCCGGGTTCGAATCTCGGGTCGGGCAACAAAAAACAAATTGGGTTTTTCCAATTTTCTAATAAAAAAGATGTTGCTCGGATACGTGCCCGGTTGGTGATAGGCTTGCCACCTATCACATTGTGGAACTTAGTGTCTTCAGCTAGTCGTGGGTGCCCTGGTTGTGCCTCTGCCTACTTCTTCGGCAACATGGACGTGAAGATACATATATACATACACACGTACATCCATCACTGGGTAAAGTGTACATCAAAAAGCTGTCAAATGACGTGTTTTGTATCTACTATCTCATCAAACACGTAATTTAACAGCTATTTAAGGTAAACTTTACGCAGTGACCATCACTAAAAAGGTACTAAGTAGTCCCGCAGGTTGCTGTGTCTGTGTCTTTGTCTCCAAATACAGTCATACATTTCACATGGTATGTCACTGCATTGCAGCTGCTAGTGCATTGTTTGGAAGTTATGGCCATATATTTTGGAATTACATTTTTATATATGGAGATTAAGTACTAGGTGTTGCACTTGTATATTAAAGTTAGCTTTCCCACGGAAACCAGTTTATATATAGGTACATAAAGTAGCCTATATCATTCTCCAGCTTCCTATCTCCACACAAACCACTATAACCGGGTGACTACCACCTGACTAAAAACTACCACCGGATCGGAATCCGGTGGTAGTTTTTAGTATTATAATATAGACTCGTCACAAGTGCATCCTGTAAAATGAACGTAATTTTTTTTAAGATGAGTGGAAGGCAAACAAGCTGTTGGATTTCCTGATGGTAAGAAATTCATGCCGCCTTAAGACACCAAAGGTGGTAATGGTGAGTTGTCAACCTGAGGCCCGAATGTTAGGCCTCGAGCAAAAGTTAGTTGACCTTACCCTTTGAAGCGGGACACGTCAACGGCAAGAACTTGACGTTATGATAGAAGGAATAGGTAAGGCGGTGGTACCAATCAGGCGAGTCGCTGCGAAACTCTACCACTTAGTAGTATGTCACGGTGTTCGTGACGATAAGCCTGTGCTCGCCTTTTACGAGCTACCTGGCAGGAAGGCAGTTGGTCTATTCTGCAAAGGAGTCCGGACCAACACGGGGAAAATCTATTCTATTGTATTCTAACGTTACTACATTTTGATATAGACATAGAACTGATTACTTATATATAAAAAAATACATACCCGGTCAAGGTCATTAGGCTGTAAAAAAACGTTTTAAGGTGAGAAAAATGTTTTTTTTTGTATTTAACGATTTAAACATAGAAGAAATTCTCAATTTGAATGTACGTTTCTTAATTTTTTGGTATGTTTGTTACGCGATTACTCGGTTAATAAGAAACCGATTTTGATGGTTCATGAAAATGATATCGCCTCTGTGGTCTAGCGGTCCGGGTGTGAATGAAGCCAAGCCTCGCAATTGGTCAGTGGTTAGGCGTGTACGCTAACTCTTCAACCAACGAGGCAATCAAATATCATCCAAGAGACTGATTCTGTATTTTTTTTAGTGACGATCGCTGGATCCTCTGTGGTCTAGCGTTTCAGTTGTTGGACTTGACTGCATGAGGTCTCGGGTTTGAATCCGGGGTCGGCCAACAAAAAGAAAATTGGATTTTTCGAATTTTCTTATAAAAAAAATGTTGTTCGGGATTGGAAAAGTGCACGGTTGGCGATAGGCTTGCCACCTATCACATTATGGGACTTAGTGTCTTCGTCTAGTCGTGGGTGCCCTGGTTGTGTCTCTGCCTACCTCTTCGGGGATATGGGCGTGAAGATACGTCTGAAAATGATAGGTCATATTCCTGAGGAGGATGGAAGATTATTAATTTTATCATTGTCAGACCAGCGATGTTTGAGTTACACTTAATAATGTGGGACCATCTCGGAACGATTAGCCATTTAAAAAAGAATTATCAAACCGCGATGTGGTACATAATGAAATATTTGGCGTCGGTTTTTGTAGTTTTACAT
>NJDD01000390.1:5140-24002 GCA_002245505.1 Calephelis nemesis
AAGAATAGTGTTTTTGTGGATTATGATCACTTGCTAGCATTCGACAATGGTCACTCCATACACAGACTCAACAGACTTGCGGAATAGGCTGACCGTTAAGTATCTTTGGGGGACTTGGAGAGATTTACACAGACGCAAGGGAGAAGATCAGCTAGCGCTCAGCGTCAAGCTCAAAGTAGAATCATTTTCAGAAGGTTTAATATGAATGTTTTTGTTAATGCAGGATTCTATTATGACCACACGTTACAGTATAAAAATACTCCTTTGTGATCCCTTAAATTGGCATTGTGATCCCTTAAAATTCAAAGATGAAACGCAGAGTTGTGCTAATGGTAAGGTATTATTACTTAGCTTGGTAAACTAGCTGAGCTGCTAAAGTCTCCTTTATTGTGCAATTCTAATGCATCTCGAAGATTTTTAAGCAATATGCGCAAAAGCAATAATTGTTTTCAAATGACGTCGTTTAGAGTAGGTAGACATATCATTATGATAGGACATTTTTTTGTGCAAGGTCAAATTTATGGCAGAATCTGTTCAAACTAATATTTAAAAGCTGAAGAGTTTAATGTTGTTGCTACAATTTCTAAATATGTGAGTTTCTGGAGATATCCCCGAAGGGTTAATTCGGCCTAACTGTACAACCAGAGCGCTCACGACTAGCTGAAGATATTAAATCCAATTTGGTAGATGACAATTTCTAAATGTGAGTTTCTGAAGATATCCCCGAAGTTCTGCCTAACTGCACAACCAGAGCGCTCACGACTAGCCGAAGACATTAAGTCCAATTTGGTAGATGACTATCCTGTAGCCAACCGGGCACTTATCCAATCCCGGGCAAGTGGCAACGTTACTATTAGGTAGAAAATTGAAACTTCACAATTTCTATTTGAGTTTTTTTGTTGCCTGGACCGGAGATCAAACCCAAGATTTAAAGAAGTCATTCCGAAGACGCACGGTGAGACCTCAGAGACGATATGTATATTTCTAAAATTTCGAAAAAAAATCTGTTAGAGGTTTCCATAACTTGCTATACAGTTTAATTTCACAGGATTTGCCGAAGTGCAGATAAAACTGTGGAAACAATAACGTATTCCTAGTATATATCTTTGAAATTAGAAAAGAGAAAGTGTATGTTCAGTTTTGACGGCAAAATTGCTAAATTGATTTTAACATTAAAAAAAAATATATGAAACTTTGGATAGCGATATACCTAGGCTACATTTTATCTTAAAATTTTAACGAGCAGTGTTGGAGAGCTAAATATCAAATTAGTAGACTACGCGGGCGAAGCCGCGGGTAACAGCTGGTAATTATATAAATTAAAAAATGAAGGCGTGAATTTGATTTTATAATGATTTTAAAAAATGCAAAAACGCTTTAAAATATGTAATAGCGCTATCTTAAACTATGTTAAGTGTATGCTATTTAATAAAATAAAAAGAAAAGAGATGAAACATTTTTCTACATGTCACGTTTTTAAAGTTTACGAGGAATAGTTGAAAAGTCTGTATATATATGTTAATACCAATCTGACATCACCGAACGTGTTTTCTATTACTATTGTTGAAAAAAAATAGCAATAGCTTAGAATTAGTTTATAGAATGTGCAACAAAATTAGCATCATTGTTGCATTTCCAATTTAAGATTGTAATGATATTCTTCTTTTGTCCTTAAAATAACATATTTCCTTTAAATATGCACAATGGAAGGTTAGGCGATAGTTCTAATCCAAAGTAATGCACATATTGTCGGAAATATACTAGTTGTTGATTTTTTAACCTATTCTTAGTCACAGTGCTAGTGATAAGACAAGGGTTTAACCTCTTACAAACTGCCTGAACAGGTGGCAATAACATAGCAAGTAAAGTATTTGAACAACACTGATCCATATTTTCGAAACATTTTTAAAAATATGTTAAAACAGTAATGTGCAATCGTCTTATATAAATAAATAAATATTTGTCATCAAATTACTCTAAATTTTTCTAATTTATATGCTTTTGATATGGGTGATAATATTAACACATAGAAATACTTAAATAGATACTGGAGTTAATTGAATATAACCATACTCGAAATTACATACATTTTGTCAAATAAATGTCTGCCTCCGTCAGGAATCACTCCCGAGCCTTGCAGTTGTTAGTAATGTCTGTTAAAACAAGTCTTATTTTTACAGGTGTAAAATCAAGGGACTTGGTAGAAAAATGTTTAATCAATGGCCTGCCCGAACGAGAATCACCTCTATTAAATCTTTCCGACTACGAATCAATAGATACATCGCCCGCCTACAAGCAGCTTTCGATGACTGCTAAATATAAGATTGCTCTTGGACAAATTTTGATTGCCTTTTACTCCACAACCATAGGACGTGTCATTCTTAACTTTTTCTTAAGATTTCAGTTACTTGTGAGTGAATACTTTCCATATGTTGCTATTTGGAGATTTGGTTACTCTGGTGTATTTTATGGTGATGTTGATGATACGGTCTTAAAACCGAACTCGGAGTTTTATAAACTATAAATTAAACGGATTGACCAAAAGCCAGGCAATTTTAATGTTTTTGTTTTATTCGTTTTCATAGAGGCAAATAATTGTGATACTTGGGTTTAATTCGTTTTAATAAATAAATTGCTTAAATGGGCCTTGATTTTAAAGCAGTTTCATTTTAGTTTTATTGTAACTATGTATGGCTGGATCGTACATACCCTTAGTATGTACGATCCAGCGGAAACCGGTCCAATCACATGGGTTTTCTGATAGGCAACTGATTGCGATGATAATGATCGGGTATTATAAATTTAATGTGTCTATTTGTGTGTGTGTGTTCTCTCACACACACAGTATATGTGTGACTGCGGCCATTATTACGTCTAAACAGAGTCAGAGATTCCGATGTGATTTATTGTTTGAAAGCTGAAGTGACCGAGAAGGTTCTGAGCTTCAATATAGAGAGGTTTTGTCGGGGATTGCAATGCACTTGTGTATAGTTTTAGGTTTTTTTAAGTATATCTACTGGCGATTATACCACAATAGACTTTGACCCGTATTTAGTTTTTTACAAATGTTTGCAATATCTTAGAAAGCTCAAAAAGTGTAAACAGGTAAATTTATTTAAAATTACAGCCAATAGATATGTAAAATTGGAGTTACTAAATTGCAAATAAAAATTAATTGCAAATCAAAATAGTAACTGTATCTTCATTGATCTATATAATTGCTTAGCACAATCAAAAACACTTAACATACACAACTTATGTTAAGTATTGATGTAACAGACTAAGCACTGAATAAGAATATCAGGTTTATATTAATAAAACAATATAAACACAGCTTAAAGAAACCACTAGTTCCCTTCCCAACTCAATGGCCATAATGCCAACCGATCCTATAGAAATTGTTATTATAACTTAATTAAAAAAAAATTATGTGACTGGTCGGAATGATATTCCATCTAAACTTATTATAGAAAATAAATAAATTTCAGTTCCTCTTATTATGCATATTTGTAATCTTTCACTTACATCTTTTATCTTTCCCAAAGCAATTAATAATCCCTAGTACATCCTAATTATATAAATAGTGACATTAGTAATACAAATATCTATAGACCTTTCTGTCCACTATTCTCTATAAAATTTTACATCGTTTCATAACCAATAGATTAACTGATTATTTAGAAAAATACAAACTCATATCTGACATCCGAAATGGTTCTCATTATAGTAAATCTACCTCTGACGTTGTTCACGCACTTACTAACTATGTCGTAAAAATCTCGATAAAAGGAAAAGACTTTAGCTATTTTCTTTGATTTTACTAAAGCATTCGACACCTCTTCGATGCCGTTACTATTAAAAATATGTATAATCTTGGAACTAGGGATCTTCAACTTCAACTTTTTACAGATTTTTTAATAGAACATACACAATGTGTTAAGATTAGTTGGCTGTAAGTGGTTATCATCCAGTCACTTATGGAATACCGCAAGGATGTTTTCTAGGCCCGACACTATAGTAATATATGTCAATGGTCTATGCCAACTTCAATTAAAAAATGTTATAGTTCTGGCATGTGCAGATGATACAGCCCATTTTTTACTGCGAATCCTGGGAAGAAGTTTAGGCTTGTGCCCAAGCTGGTCTAACTACTGTAACTAACTGGCTATAACATATAAAACTAACTTTAAATACCAAAAAATCCAAATATATTCCTTTTACTATTTTTATTACTCAATGCACAATAAGGGTAGTGAATGTGGAGGAAGCCAGACAGGTTTAGCAGGATCGTAAGATTTGGCCCTCGATACTCTCTTCCCGTTAGAGACTTGGCGTTAAGACATGTATTTAACCTCAATACAAACATTCGATCATTTTATTACTGCTCACTTTTGCAATGTTACTAACAGAGTTCCTGTCATATTTTGCAAGAAGAATCTTGGAAAAAGGTGGAACGTAGTGACTTCAGTTAGTTCTGCCTCTTCCTACCTTATCGGGGATATGGCCGTTAAGATATTTTTTTGGTAATTGTATTTTTGGTAGATTAAAAAAGAACAAGTAAACACAAAACAGCTTCAATTATAATCTTGTTATATCTTATATATATAATTATATATTTATAAATATAAACTTGCTAGTTAAATCATACAATCATCATAAATGAACATAAATAATAATCTGTCTAAATAGCTCGGATACAAAAAATAACATTACTTAGTATTAGTTTAATTTAACACACAATTAAACACTCGTGTTGCAACTCCCCAGCACAGTTTTTATGTGACCATCCTTTACACTCATTTTTGGTTATGGCTACTATTGACCAAAGGGCCTGTCTCGAGGCAGCATAAGTAATAATATTTATTTTCGTCATCGTCGTCCTCTTCTTTGTCATGGATATCATTGTGACGATTATTATTATTATCATTTATCTTCACTATCTCATATTTTCTATTGTTATACATTTAACAAGAAATAATAATATTAAAAATATAAACATAAAAACTGGTTACCAAAAACGGTGGTCTTGATGGAAAAAACCGGAAACTAGGAAAAACCGCACTTTAATTTGTCCTATACAAACTTGTAGTAGGTATTAACGTTAAGCAATACAAAGTTCGTCAAGTCGGCTACTTTCTAAGTGAAGAAAACACATAAGAGTAGGTACCTAAATATTTGTATTAACTAAATAGTTACCAGAATCAAAATATTGCAATTAGGAATCGAACCCGAGCCGCGGAGGCGGTATGCATGTTCGGTAACCTCTTGATCAACGAAGCGTTAAAATATGTTTATTAATTACCTATTTGGAACGTTATATAACATTAATAATATTTTCATTCCAAAAACAATGTTGCAAATTTATAAATATAACAAAACTAATTAAATACTACTGCTTTTGTAAATTTAAGTTCACAACTTATTTATAAACATAGACTAAAGTACACCAAGATTTAAGTTAACATTTGCTAAGGTTGTCCGGCGGAGATCGCTCTGAATAGATAAGACCGCCTTTGTGCACCTAAGTTAAATATTATAAGTAAAGGACACTCTGTGCATGATTTTTAAATTTTGGTGCACAATAAAATGTATTTCCTTATTTATTCATTCATTTATTCTCTTATTAATTATTATTAAATAAGCGTCCCGCCCCGGCCTCGCAAGGGTATTAAATATACGTATAAACCCTCTTCTTCCATTAATTTTTTAAATAAAACCGAATTAAAATCCGATCCATAGTTTTTAAGATTTAAGCATAGGTACATAGGGACAGAAAAAGCAATTTTGTTTTATACTATGTATTTAATAAATAATAACATATCATATAACATTCTAAAATGTATAGAAAAGTGAATTCTGTACATTATATATATTTGATATTTTCCATCGTCGGCGCTTGGTAAAACTTCCAAATATCCATATTTTTAAATGAAGAAACACTTGTACTTTGTTACGTATCACTTATAATTTATTATTTTATAAATAGCCTACCGGTTTCGCTCAAATCTGTCTGCTTGTTTGCTTTCCAATATCATAAAAAAATCATAATAAATCATACGAGATGTGTACATCTATTTTCTATATATTTATTTGTATGACGCATTTAGTGATTTAACTATGTTAAAATATTAAACTTTACATTTGTAAAAAAGTTAATTAAACACAAACCAGTTCTAAATATAGTTATTATTTTTAATTACGTTAATTACACCTATGGCTTTTTACCACACTCAAACAAAAGTCTGTATGCTATTTTTTTGCCTTAGTCCTATTAATTATAAGCTAAATATGGTGGTAGAGGGCAAATTTAAAATTAAAAATATTTGATTGGTCGGACCAAAAAACTGATTGACGGTAAAACTCAGACCAACAGTTTTGATGCTTTTTTGGATAATATCACGCTCATATCCCCGAAGAGGTAGGAAGAGGCACAAACAAGGCACCCACGACCGATCATTCTAGCATGTCACCTCCTAATTGGTCCCCTTCGGTGACAAGCGGGAATTTTTCTAAAAAAAAATCCTGCATTTCACCGGGGAGGACAAGCGGGAATTCAGAAAACAAATTTCCAGTATGTCACCCCCTGGTCACTCTAGTCATAAAACCAACATGAAAACTAGTATCTTTACATGCATGGAAATGAACATTTGTTTATAAACTATAGATAGAAAAAGAACTATTTGGAGTTACATATTTACAAAAGTTACATTTTTGGCAAAAAATTAATCACCAATCAATTTTGACTTTTTATATTTTTAAAAGCAACAGTTTTAAACATAAATCTACATTCAACACAATCAAAAGTAAGTATGTACTAATCATAACTATTATTTGTTAAAATCACAGATGTCTTTTAGAAGTAAAATTGTTATTCACTAGCTTATAATCACAGAATACTTTACTTTAATTTACCTAATTTATTTTTCCACTAATTTATTTCTATTATTCATAAATTTGGCTAAATAGTAGATTGACCTAATGAACGGTAAGATAAATAAAATTATTTAAGTTACTTATGAAAACTTTCTAAAATATCTAATTTTAAACCTTATGTAAATTTAACTTATTAAAAAAGAACCCTAAGATATAACCCATAAAGAAAAAAATGTTCATGAATCGATTCCCGATTGTCACCGGTGTGTCCATCCCAGTGACATTCGGAATTTTTTTTCAAAAGAATTCCCACACGTCACCGGCGGGGACAAACTAGGGGGTGACATGCGGGAACGACCGCCCACGACTAGCCGAAAACACTAAGTCCCACAATGTGATAGGTGGCAAGCCCATCGCTAACTGGTCACACATCCAATCCCGGGCAACGTTATTTTTATTAGAAAATAGAAAATTTACATTTTCTATTTTTTTTTGTTGCCCGACCCTGGGACCTGGGACCTCAAGAAGTCAAGTCCGGCGCTGGACCGCAAGACCACAGAGGCGATATGGCGACCTCTTGAGAATATTCACTAACTAGCTGTTTAATGCTCCCCAAGGAACATTTTTTTATTCTTTTTGCTAATCCAACTTACCCTCTATGTGTGTGCCAAAATCGGTTCCGCAGTTTTTGTGTGAAGGAGTAACAAATAAACATACAAACTTTCGCATTAATAATATTAGTTAGATTTTTACATTAATTTATTCTTGTTAATATTTTACACGAGTGTGATTCGAACCATTTCATAAAATTTTTCTGGAGGATTTTCCAAACATGGTGTAAATATTCGATCTACAAGTTTTTGGCAGATTTCGGTGGTCTCTTCCACGGATTTTATACATATGTTGTATCTGAAAAGAGTAAGCGAGTTATGAACAGTATGCAGGTTATTTTTTGCTTTGCACATTTACTGCGTAAAATTTTCCTTCCAAAGGATAGCGCCCACTGTTAACGCGGTGGAGCGTGTCGGTTCGAGCGTATTGCATTGCAAAACACACAGAAGCGGGCCGGGCCGCATCGCATCGTTGGAGTTTTTTTTAACTCTTTATTGTACACAACTGATATTACAAAAAAAATACGTAAAAGTAAAAAAAGTACAAAAGGCGAGCTTATCTCTAATAAAAGAAATTTCTTCCAGCCAACCCGAAAAGGAAAGTAATAAATGAAATAAGTAGACTTGTTATTGGATTTTTGTTACTTATTACCAAAGAGTAGGCAAGCAGGAGGTTATATGTTCGACCTTTTTAATATCTATATTTCTTCGTCATTTGTGAACACATTTTAATATTGTTATTTAAAGAGCTAGTGAAGCATTTCCGAGAAGTTGGTACTATTGCCTGTCTAAGTCTAAGTCTGGATGTAATGACGATCCCCTGGGACGTTGAGTAAAATACTTTATTTTGTAGTAATACTTAGGTGATATATTAGTGCAATATAAAGTCGATTATTTTCAGTTTTGCTGCGCTTGACACACACACACACATACACACACGCGCGCACGCACGCACGCACACACACACACTCTCAGTTGATTTTTTTATTAAGGTCACGCTTTTCATATACTTAGGGTGTACTAGCCAAACTACAAAAAAAGTACCAAAAAATCTCCAAATTTTTGGAAAAAATTATGGGACCGATCTATAAAGCACATACAAAAAGCAAGTTAATAAAATCAGACTGTAGGTACGTCATTGACATAACCCAATTAACATTTTTTGACTTTTAGCCCCACTACGGAAATCCTTTTAGTGAGCAGGACAAAAATGATTCTACTTATGACCTTCTTCGTAGCGTAGATTTATTTTCGATCGGTTCAGAACATTCAACATCAGTCCCGGTCATGACCGACTAAATGCTAAAAAGTGTTCTTTAGTCGTCTGCTCCTATTTTTTTTAATATCCTCAATGTATAGAATTTACTCCTCTACAGTTTTATTATATGTAGGTAGGTAATTAAAGATTATAGGCAGTATACGATAAGCAAAAATCAAATGGCTTTCCGAATGAGATTTTTTTTCCAACTCGACGTATTTTCAGAGTCATATGGAAGTACAATTAAAATAAGATCACGAAAAAAAAACGAATGACAAGCAGTAGCTTTAGGGGAGACCGAGGTGACAGGGGAGAGTTGTGACATCGTCGATTTTTGAGAATCTATAAACTGGTTGTGAATTCGCAATAGTGCACGTTTGCTAGTTCGAGAACTGATAAACAAAGTTCCAAAAAATCAACGATGTTACAACTCTCCTCTGTCACAACTCACCTCGGTCTTCCCTACGATGGCGGAGAGTTTGGGCGCCATCGATAAAAAGTGTATTGTGTGTTTGCTCTTTGACTCTAAATCTCAATGAATGAGATTGAAAATGCCAATAGTACTGCCTGTGACCCTGAAATGACTTTTTTTTTAATTCAAGCCCGATGTGCTTAATCGAATAACTTGTTTCAAACTTAAACTCTACTATGTTCCTTGACTAATGGCAGATGTTAACGCCCATGCCAAAAAGTAAAAAAATAAATTGAAATAAAAGGAAGGTTGGCGGCAAAGAGAATATATTGAATATAATCACTACGTGATTGATTATAATGTTTTCGTGATTATTAAGTTTTGTGTAAATTACGAGTAAAATTAGTTAGTTTACTTTAAAAGTAATTAGTGTATCGTGTATGTTCTCGCTCCCGCCAAATCTTTACTCAAAACCAGTTTCGCGCAACTTTCATAAAAAAAATAAGTTTGCTATGTTTTTTATTCGCCTAAATCATATGACAGTAGTTGCCTTATATCTGATTATCTGTTAAGTTTCAAACTTCATACAAAATTCGGGTTTGCTTTGTATCTATGGAAGTCCCGCCTCTTATTACGTAGTATTTATATTATACTCTTTGCTCAATGTCTTTTACTTATGACTATGACTTACGAATTATGACCTGAAATGACTTATGACTGTTAAAAAGAACTTATTCACACTTATTCAAAGCCGGCGTAGGGCGTGGGCGACGTGGGCCACAGCCCACGGCCTCGCGGTCCAAGGGGCCTCGCACCATGGACATTTATGTATTACTTAAACCTAAGCCATGAACGCGCCGAAAAAAGTGCTTGCGTCGCTATCACTCGTGAGAAATCCCCGCTGTAATGCACGTCACCGCTGGCCTAAAAAAGGGTATTCCCCTGAAATTGCGTTCCTATCGCTAGCGAAGAATTTCCGCTGCGCGGCGTCGCCCAAAACAAAATAGGGTACTCCCCGTTCGTCAAACAACAGCCTCCCTCCCGTACACCGCAACTTTTTGACGATTTTGTTTTCATGCTGTGTTGACCTGTCGTGCAAAGTGATGATATCTTTTTTTTATGTGACATTCTATTTAAGAAATTAAAACTGTGGTTTACTGTTTCAAAACGCTGTTTTGTAACTATAACTACTTATAAAATAATAGATACGTAGTCTACTACTTAACTATTGATTTATTGTTTGTGATCTGAAGAAAAACAATTAATTGTACCGGGATTAAGTGAAAGGTAAGAAATTATTTTATCTACACACAATACTTTTTTTTTGACTTCAAATGTTTATTTTGTTTTCTGATCGAGGAATGTAGGTTTTATTTTCAATAAATTTAAATTAATACTTAATACTTTATTTTTATAAGAAAAAAACGTAAGGTGTACTTATTATCTAGTAGTATTATGTAGGTACCTAAACCGAGCAGACAGAAAGTTACATGAGGCGGGGGATTCTATATATTATATGTGTCTGCCTTGTTTATGGACCACAAGAGCTATTATGTCTTAAATAGTATTATTGTTTTTGCCCACAGATTACATAACATGTCAGGCCTAGGCCCTAAGAGAGATAGAGATGCTGGGAGGAAATGGGAATCCGGATCAGCAAAACGAAGAAAAAAAGCGGAAAGAGCAATATCAAACCAGGCGTTAAGTACAGGTATGATGAAGTTTCTTAATCCAACTGCATCTGGTACGACAGAACCATCTGAATCGATTGCGTCGACTTCTAAAAAATATTCAGCCACGATTGAGATTCCTATGAATTTGAGAAGTACTGATGGAGAACCACTAAATACTGATACAGAACGACAGTCTGAAATTGATACAAAATCAATATTTAACGAATCAGATTCCGACGATGAAATTCCTGTGTTTCCCGAGAGCAATATTCTAGATCACGAAAAAATAATGAAAATTTGTTCTCCACCAACTAGCAGCGATGCGAGTGACGCAATTAAGCAAGTATTTGATAATTTTGATCCAGGTATGTGGTCGATGCCCATATCAGATGTTCAGCGTCATGATATAGTTCAGAACGGCCCCTCACAACAATTAAATATTGGTGATGAAGATTATCCCAAAGACCATAGGCACTTTTCAAATTTTTATTTCTCACGAAAACTAAATAATGGTGAAATTCAACATAGCGCTGGTTAGTTTATTCTAAGTCTCAAAATTAAGTATTCTGTTTTCCATGCAGACTTTTTGGCAATTCACAAACTCAGATGGTACAGGGAGGATGCTGTGACTGGAAACATTTAAGCAGTATTTTACAAAGACATGAGAATACCAAAGAACATAATATGGCATTTATGTTCCAATGGATAACATTAGAGAGAGGCATAAAACACGAGAAAACAATAGACAAAGAAAACGAAAGGCTAATTCGTGAATCTCAAAAACATTGGTACAATTTGTTTGAGAGGTTAATCGATATTATTAACTTCTTAGCCTCTCATAATCTTGCATTCAGAGGTCACAGAGAAGCTATAAAGACAGACGGTGACTTTAGGAATAGTGGGAACTTCATTGATTTATTTAAATTGATATCAAAATTTGATCCTACTTTACGAGAACATATGAGACGTATTACTGACAAACAACTTGCGCATCAGTATTTAAGTCACAATATACAAAATGAATTGATCACACTGATGTCAAAAACGGTAACTGCAAATTAAAAGAGGCAAAATATTATTCTTTTTTGCTTGACTGCACTAGAGACTGTAGTAAAGTAGAACAAATGTTTGTGATCTTAAGATTTTGTAATACATCAACGGGCACAATAGAAGAACATTTTATTGGATTTCTTGCTGTAAGTGAGACAACAGGAGAGTATTTAAGTAATGCCAGGCGAGCTAGAAAAGAATGGGTTAGATATTCAAAACTGCCGTGGCCAAGGATACGACAATGGCGCAAATATGGTAGGCATAATTAGTGGAGTCAAAACTCGAATATTAAATATAAATCCTAGGGCATTTTTCACGCCTTGTGGTTGTCATAGCTGGAATCAGCTGTTGGTAGACGCCGCTAATTCTTCGGTGTCAGCAAAAACATTTTTTGGTTTTATCCAAAAAATTTATTTGCTGTTTTCAGGTTCCAGCAAACGCTGCGAATTGGTCAAAGATAAATTAAAACTTACCATGAAGCCTTTATCGGATACGAGATGGGAAAGCAGAATCGAGGCAGTTAAGTCCATACTATTTCAATTTGATGATGTTGTAGGATGCATAGAAAGTTTGAAAAATCAAACGGTTCAATCAGACACTCTCAGTGATTGTGATACAGTATTAAACGAAATGCTTAGTTTAGAATTTGTAATATCTTTACATGTATGGTATGAATTGTTATCGCGTGTTATGTGATAAGCAAACTACGGCAATCTGTACAAGTCCATTTGAGCATTGCCCTTAAACATTTGCATACATTTTGTGACTGGATCAAAGAATATCGGCAAACTGGATTTGAAAAATGCTTGTCTGATGCTCAACAATTTATTGACAGAAGCTGCCGAACGAATTTAAAAACAAAAGAGTAGTGAAAAAGAAAAGGGTCTTTGATTATGAGGGCGAGGATCAACCTATACAGTGTCCCAAAAGCCGGTATGAAGCAAATTTTTTAACACTATGCTTGATTCAATTATTACCAATATGAATTTGAGATTTATGGCTTTAAATCAACATCATGAAAATTTCGGTTTTCTGTATGATATAAGTTAAATAATATTCCACACGAACAAATACACTGGCCGCCAAAAAAATCGACCTACCCGTTAATTTTGAGTAACAAAGATCTTAAGTATGCTCAATGCATGCTTGTTTGTTTTTGCCTATGCGTTATAAATTAACATGTGAGTACCCACTTGACGTTGTTGTAAACGAATACAAGTGCTTTTGTGGGTATGTGAAACATTTTAAAAAGCACTGACAAAAAATGATGACTTTTGCATAGAGTGCAGCGTTAGTTTATTTCGAACTTTTGTCGCGAAACATTCTTGATTCTGTGCATCGTAGTGATTTTAATCATTGAATCCTTTGATAGAGCAATAAATTCCATTGCTTTTAACCATAAATTATGGATACAACTGAAGCAGAAGCCGCTCAAGTGGTAGCTCTCATTCGTGAAGGGCTGAGTCAGCGAAATGTGGCAAGAAGATTAAATTTGAATCGATCAGCAATGCGTCGAGTTTACAAACGGTACTTAGAGACGGGAGAGTACCGCCGAAGACCAGGATCTGGAAGAGGACGTGTCACAAACACGGTGGATGACCGTTTTATTGCCTTGACTTCTTTGAGAAATCGGCATCTTTCTGCTGTTGATGTGCAGGGCAGGCTTCGGAAAACTTGTGGAGTGGCTGTAAGTGAGAATACGGTGAGAAGAAGACTTCGGGAGCAAAACCTGACACCACACAAACCAGCGACGGGACCGAAACTCACTCCATCTCATCGGCAAGCAAGATTAGAATTTGCTCGGCAACATATTCAATGGAATCTTGATCAATGGGCGACAGTTCTGTTCAGTGATGAGAGTCGAATGTCCCTTGTAGGCTCTGACGGACGTCGTAACGTTATGAGAAGACCAGGAGAACGTTATGCTCAGTGCTGCATAAGAGAGACAGTCCGGTTTGGTGGAGGCTCTACAATGTTCTGGGGAGGCATCTCGGTAACGGGACGTATGGAGCTGAGTTTTTTTCGGAATCGTGTGGTTAATGCTGAAAATTACATAACTGACATTCTTGAACCTCATGTGATGCCGTACGCGCCATATATTGGTGAAAATTTCCAACTCATGCATGATAACGCAAGACCACACGTCGCCAGAATAGTAACCGGGTATCTAAGGGAGGTTGGCATATCAGTTTTGCAATGGCCAGCCAATAGTCAAGACCTAAATCCGATCGAACATCTCTGGGACCAGATAAAAAGGAAGGTTAGAGCCCGAAATCCAGTTCCAGAGACGTTAGATCAGCTGAAAGCCGCCTTAACGGAAGAATGGGAACAGACACCCAATACTAAAGTACAGAAAAAAAATGTTAAAATGTCAAAAAACGTATTTTTTTCTGTGTACAGTAAAATCGTTATTTTTAACAAATTTTGTGGTTTTATTATCTCATCACATTTTTTTGTAAAATAACCTGTCTAATACAAAATTATTAAGTTTTTTACAACCCCATAATTTCACTTTTTCGTTGTCCACATAAAAAATACTTATCGATTGTAATGAAAACCCATAGGACACATTTTTGCTAAGAAACGTAGGTGGGTCGATTTTTTTGGAGGCCAGTGTATTAAAAAATTGTCAAGATTTGCACACAGTCCTACGAGTGTGTGAGAGCAGTGACTTTCAACCTTACGAATTATATGAAGAATTACAAATAATGATCCTTAATTTACCTAACTTTATTTTTTTATTTTTACCTAACAGACGTAAAACAGTTGCTTCAATACATTACAGATAATAACTTAAAAGAAATATACCCAAACATTTACATCGTCATTAGAATATTATTAACAATACCAATTAGTACAGCCTCCGCTGAAAGGAGCTTCTCAAAATTAAAACTCATTAAGAATTACTTAAGGAGTACGATGTCACAGGAAAGACTTTCTGCGGTCGCAATTTTATCTATGGAGGCTGATATAGCATCCAAGCTAGATTACGAGCACGTAATTAAACAATTCAGCAGTGTAAAAAGTAGAAAATTTCTGTTCCTGTAACATTTAAATTAAATTGTTTTTTAACGTTGGTCTTAATATCTTAAATATTTTTAGGTTAGCCGATGAAATTTTATTTTTACCTAATTATATATAATCATATATAATAATACATATATAATATACAATAATAATAATTAGATAAAAATATTTTTCATCGGGTAGTTGTAAGTTTGACAAAATTTTGCATGAATAAAAGTTTAATAATGAAATGACATATGTTTTTTATTTTAACAAATCTGTCTTTATGCCCGAGGAGAGGGCCTCGCAAAATGTATCTTGCCCACATAAAATTATGATCTTGCGCCGCTACTGCACTTATTCATACGGAAAACGTACCTAATAGCATGGCCTAAAGGTCCTAGTCAGCCCCAGAGAGGGGTAAGTTAACTTAAAAAAGTAAATAAAAGAAGCCTGTACAAAAATCATAATTTGTGTGTAAGTATCATCACTTCATAGTATAAAACTAAGTCGCTTCCTCTGTCCCTATGTCCCTTTGTATGCTTAAATCTTTATTTTTTATGCAACGGGTTTTGATGCGGTTTTTTAATAGATGAAGTGATTGAAGAGGAAGGTTTATATGTACCTTTCTTTACCCGTGCAAAGCTGGGGCGGGCCGCTAGTTGAATATAAATATATAACACAAGCGTATTTATTATTTGTTTACTTTGGGTTTACAGACGTTTTTATCTATTCTACACTTTACCTAAGCCAATTTTTTAGCAAAATTAATTAGTGTTTGTTACGCTTTAGTAGCTGCATATATCAGAACCTCAATAGTGGGAATTTAAGCTCGCTTTGGTTTACATTTGTTTAAAATTAGAAAAAAAAACCCGTCTTACTTAGTATCACTGGAAGTGTTAGCTTGAGAAGTTCCTTATATTATGAAACAAATACACGAAGCAAATATGACATCTAAAGGTAGGCAAATATAAATTTTAATCATGTCTAAAAACGAGGAGTTTGCTAATTCGTCAATTTTTTTTATTTCTTTTTACCCATACGGCCTATCGCCACTGTGTTCTAGCGAGGATAATGTAAGTAAGAGGATAAGGTAGCCGGTAAACTTACTTTTGCTCGAGGCCTAACATCCCGGCCTCTGGTTGGCATCGCACCATTACCATCTTTGGTGTCTCTAGGCGGCGGGAATTTCTTACCACCAGGAAATCCGTCTGCTTGTTTGCCTTCCAATGTCATAAAAAAAATATAGCGGAATAATTTTAATTAACAAACCCAAAACCGGGAATCAAACCCGATCCTCGCGGTTGGTCTTTGTAGTTAGACGTGTAAGCTAGCCACTCGGCAAAAAAACCGTACAAAATAATGTTAAGTCTGTATGTCTCAAATTGAATCTCAAGTCTAAGACAATATAAAAATGTAAGCATATATAATATACTTATAGCAGAGCCATAAAATACCTGTCCATATTTTGTGGTGTAACGTTGTAAAGCTTAAAAAACTTAAAAGCTCAGATAATTCATTTTCATAGAACCTGTGCATCTGTATTGTTAAAAGCAGACACAAAAAATTAAAATATTAATCTTACTGTTGTTGTACGTAACATTATAAATAGCAACCAATATAAACAATTTACTGAAAAATAAAAGGCAAATCGGGTAAAATATATTAATCTGTGTTGGTTAAAATTTTATACCCAAGTTTAGTTCAAGGAATAAGTATAATGTTAAGGTATAAATAAATAAGCAAAATTGTTTTTGTTCGTGAATGGACTTAAAGTAACAAGTGTATGAGAACAATTACACTATTATTTAAAAAAAGCATATCCCCATCCCCTTCCATATCCCCGAAGAGGTAGGCAGAGGCATAACCAGGGTACCCACGACTAGCCGAAGATACTGAGTCCCACAATGTGATAGGTGGCAAGCCTATCACCAACCGGGCACATATCCTATCCCGAGCAAAAAAAAATTTTATTAGAAAAAATTGGAAAAACCCCATTTTGTTTTGTAGCCCGACCCGGGATTCGAACCCAGGACCTCATGCAGTCAAGTCCAACAACTGAACCGCTAAACCACAGAGGCGATACACTATTATTAATAATACGAGATATTATTAATACGCGATATTAATAAACACATTTTTTTTCGTTTAATATACAATAAATAAAAAGTTTTTCATCTACTGGGCATAGTAAGTTTTTATTGTTCAAGTCGTTGATCTATGGTCGGTTCAGAATACGAATATTGAGAGATTGCCGTTCTGGAATTCTTCTAACCCAAAAATAATACTTTTTGGAACACTAATACATCCGTTTTGCCTTAAAGCCTTCATTTTTTGTGCCTTAAAGATGCCTTGAAATTGGTAGCACTAAAACTAAGCAAGTTATGACAAAACTAGGCTCAATACAGGGTCCTATTTTTCGCCTATAAAATGAAATAATTATTTAATAACTACAACCTCCGTTGAAAACAGTTAGCGATGTGTCAACTCGATTTGCTAACTCGAGTCAACTCGAGTTAGGTCCAACTCGAGTCAACTCGAGTTGATTTGTCTATGACTCGAGTTTGATTAAACTTATTAAACTCGAGTATGAATTAAAACATATTAAAAAGAAGCATCCAAGTGTTGCCGTCGCAAAAACAAATATATCAAATTTGAGTTTTTTGCCAACAAATAAGAATAATATTCCGGTTATTCCATCGCAGTCATCTTCATTACAGGAATTGCAAAATGAAACTCCCTCCCTCCCTCAGAAACGATTAAGGCAGACTCAAACCCGCTTAGCAGTGCCAACGAAAATTGCTCAAAATTCTGGTGACAATGCGTTAATTAACATGATAGTGCAGGATTATCAACCTTACCAAATAGTAGAGAACTCTGGTTTTCAACAATTTACGAAAGCATTGAATCCTGACTATGCACTTCCCAGTCAAAAAAAATTAGTATCAATGATTGATGAAAAATACGAATTGGAGTCCGAATCATTAAAGAAGGAACTGGTGGATGTATGCTATGTAGCTTTGACGTCTGATATCTGGTCTTCAGATAGTAATAAAAGCTTCATAAGCGTGACAGCACATTATATAATTAAAACAAGGTTGAAGTCAGTAGTTATTTCTACGTCAGAAATAAAAGAGAATCATACGGCTGAAAATATTGCAATAGCTATACAAGAAGTGATGGATAAGTGGCAAATAAGTTCAAAAGTGGTAGCTATTGTCACAGACAATGCTGCGGCTATGAAAAAAGCAGTAAGTGAATGTTTGAATAAGAGAAATCATTTTTGAGCTCATACACTTAATCTCGCTGTAAAAGACTGTATAGAGAAAGGAACTCTGAATTTAGAAGAAAACAATACCATTACTTCAAATAGTCAGCTTCAACAAGTTTTGACAAAATGTCGGGCAGTTGTTTCACGTTTTAAATTTAGCTCAAAAGCTTCTTATGCTTTGCTCAAAATGCAAGAGCAACTGAATGTACCTATTTTAAAACTTAAGCAAGATGTTCGTACTCGCTGGAATAGTACGTTCTATATGCTAGAGCGTTTATTGGAAGTTAGAATACCTCTTTCTGCAACTCTACCGCTGCTGGAAACAGCCCCCTCAAATCTCGATTCCAATAATTGGTTATTTATTTATTTATTTATTTATTTAAACTTTATTGTACACAAATAAAAATTGTGAGTACAAAACGCGAACTTAATGCTAAATGCATTCTCTCCCAGTCAACCTTTGGGCTAACAGAGATCAAGTATGTTTATTAATCCAAGACGTGACCGCATTATTACGCCCTTTCGAAAATGTGACAACTATTTTATCTGGTGAAAAATATCCCACTCTATCCTCTGTTATCCCAGTTGTACTTGGACTAAGAAAGGCTATTGATAGCAAGAACCCAGTAACGGAATCAGGAATTTGTCTAAAACGTAGTCTTTTTTCTGTAATCGAAAAGAGACTAGGAGTATATGAGACTAATAGGA
>NJDD01000390.1:33851-69926 GCA_002245505.1 Calephelis nemesis
TTTCGCTTAGTCTCCGTTACACACAGTAAATCCAGGCATCTCTCATCCATTACATCAATCAACTCATTCATCTTCGCTTCCATTCCCCCTCTCACATTCCACGTGCCCATTTGGCACTCTCCACTCCTCGATTCGCCTGCACGGGCCTGGCGTGATGGGTGGCGGCCCCCATCGCCGCATCTGCCTCTTTTCGTACCGACGAGGGCGGATCGGTACGCGTCGCCTCCAGGGAACGCCCTAACCCGCTCTGCGGTACTTTTTCGGGCCAGAATTGCAGTCCAATGGACTGGCAGGGATCGCGACGTGCACGCTTCTGGCCAATGACCCCTGCACGCTTCTGGCCAATGACCCCTATTATAAATAATAATTTATTTAATATATGAATTTAATATATAATGGGATATTTATTCATTATTTATTGTGACACAGTCTTTAGGGCGGTTTAGGTAAGGCAATGGATCCCCACTCGGGAAACCTTAATTCACTTCTTTTGTTACGTAAATCTCTTATCTGCTAATAATGCTTGCTATAACTAGGTATACTCAAGGTAACAATCGTAGATTCACTCGGCAGGAAACAGTCAACTTTCTTTGCCAGATAATTACGTTTGGTATTAGCCAGAGGTTTTGTGGGCATGGGTATTGCCTGAAGACACGGATGCCGATATCACTTATGACAAGTATATTCATAGACTGTATAAATAATGTAAAAATATACCTACTGTATAATTTCTTTGTAAATGGTATTTTATGTGAATAAAAATGTTAATACATTTTCGTGTACCGATTTATTTTTATCTTTTAAATTATTTATGTTCACCCCCGACTTCTTCAGAGTCGATTTTTTTATATAAACTTTCATCCTTTATTATAGTCCTTTTGGGGTTGATTTTTGTAAAACACTATTAAGTCACACTGCAATCGTACAAAATTCGGGGGGGGGGTAATCTCACAAGTGGGTCAAGTTGCACACGGCTATCTTTTTCAAAAAGCTAAATCACGTTTTAGATTTTTTTTATTATATTGGAAGGCAAACAAGCAGACGGATTTCCTGATGGTAACAAATTCACGCCGCCTAGAGACACCAAAGGTGGTAATGGTGCGTTGCCAACCTGGGCAAAAGCAAAAGTAAGTTTACCGTCTACCTTACCCTCCGAACCGGAACACTTCATGACGTTATGGCGGCAGCAATAGGTAAGGCGGTGGTACCAATCCGGGCGAGTCACGGTGTTAGTGACGGTGAGCCTTTCCTCGCCTTTTACGAGCTGCCTGGCACAGGAAGGCAGATGGTCTATTCTACAAAGGAGCCCGGACCAACACGGAGAGATTAATTTTATCAAGATCCGTCATCCGACAAATAGTTTTTGAAATGTACTTATTTTTTGCGTTCCTCTATCATGAGGTTATGAAATTTGAAATGATTTGACAGTTTACCTGTACTAAGATTATAACTAAGACTTTAAATAAGCAATCAAATCTATTATCAAAGTAATTGTTTTTCTCGGACCACCAGTTGTTGTTTCCTATCTTTTCTTTAAATAGAAATTACTTGCTGATGACTGCGGCGTTGCCCGCGTGGTCCCACAGGAACATTATTTTTGGATTAAACGTAGGATCGTCTCTGTGGTCTAGCGATTCAGGTTGAACTTGACTGCATGAGGTCCCGGGCTCGAATCCCGGGTCGGGCAACAATAAGAAAATTTGTTTTTTCCAATTTTCCAATGAAAAAATATGTAACTCGGTATTGGATAGGTATGTGACTAGTTGGCGATAGGCTTGCCACCTCATTGTGGGATGTAGTGTCTTCGGCTAGTCGTGGGTACTCTGGTTGTGCCTCTGCCTACCTCTTCGGGGATATAGGCGTGAAGATACTGCTTTTTTATGTGTTAAAAAAAGTTAGCCTATGTGTGTCCTAAATTTCATGAAAAATCGGTTCAGCGGTTTTCGCGTGTAGGAGTAATAAACAAACAAACAGACAAACTTGCAAACAAAGAAACACAAAATATTATGTTGGAATTGCTTCGCTTGTATGGAATGTTTGCTTTGTAAATTTGTAAATGACGCAAATTATTAATTATATTTCTAATTTCATGTAAATCATGCTACCGTTGTGTATAATAAAGTAATTTATTTTGATTAAACGAATTATTTTCATTTCATTGTTTAAGTTTTAATACCAAATACAAGACGAAAATAATATTTAACCTAGAGACTGAAAACTGCTGATTTGCTGTCTTACCCGCTTCCGCAAGAGCAAGGACCCGTGTTGATCCTGGCCTTACATATATAATAGACCAACTGCGGTCCTTCCTGGCAACTAATAAGGGGTAATCAAAGACAATGGGCCATTGCTAACAAGACCACTGGTGGTAGAGTGCTGTGCAGTAGCTTACCCGGGTACAGTTCCACCGCCTTATCTATTCCATCCGCCATCATGACTATGTTTTGTTCCATTTCAGAGAGTAGGGTAGGTTAGATTTGCGCATATAGCTTTACACCCTGGTGATAAGACAGCTACGCACCTACAACATCCATGTTGTCCATAGGGTATGCTTATCTCTTACCATCAAGGAAGCTTCGTGATTGTTCGCTATTTTTTGCTATTAAAAAAATTGAATATTATTTTGGGATAGTAAATAATATGAAGTAGAATATCATAAAAGTGCCTCTTTGGTCATCTCGTGGTTATCGTCATCATTATTTAAAATTTTGAAAATCTCAAAAATGTTTTTCTTACTTCCAGAACGCTACAACTTTAATATGTTGTGACTTAATAGATGTGTAAAGCTGGAAACATTGAATTATCATCGCCGGCGTCTTACGGACGCGGCTGTAAGCCGCGACTGATAAGTGTGCACATACCGTCCGCGGACGTTTACGGCTGACATAAACATCCAGCGCGCCATACATCTTTCGGACGTCCAAAAGCTCAAGGTCACGTCCGCGACTTAAGTCCGATAGTTTGGCTTAACGTACTTTCATTGTCTAGATAGCCCGTAAATCGCGCCTGTCAGTCGCGTCCGATATTATGTTTTCAACTTAATTCTTAAGAAAATTGCCAACCTGATAATATTTTTACAACCTGCCAGAACATAGTAAAGTTGTTTAATACACAACATAGAAAAATTAGTTTCGGGACGATAATCAAAGCACGTTCTTATAAGACTGGAATTTTGAAAGAATGTTTATGTTACTGACATGATTTGAGATATCTCGTAATTGATGTAAAATAAGCGTTTATTTTGCTAATTCCGCGTAAGCAGTGTAACTGTTGTGGCAAATAACTCTCCAAACGACACAGAATGTGACAAGCCTAACTGACGTTCCCACCACCCACCTCCGCGACCAGAACACGAATATAGGAAGAGCTCGGGAAACAATATAAATTGTCACGTTCTTCACATGTGACAACCCTACCTAAAGTTCCCACCTCCCATCACCGCAACCAGATTACAAATAGAGTCCGAACACGGGAAACAAAAATACTTGTCACGTCCTTCGCCAACTTTGTCGAATTCTCAATACTACTTTCACTTTCAACTTTCTTACTAGCCATGGGTTCTCCCCTAAGTCCTTTGATGGCCGAGTTTTTTATGGATAACTTTGAAAGACAACATATTGTAGGTAAAAATCATATATTATATTATTGGCTTGTCACATTCTAGTGTGTCGTTGGAGGATTATTTGCCACAACAGTTACACTGCTTACGCAAAATTAGCAAAATAAAGGCTTATTTTACATCTGTTACAATGTTAACGCCTGATTCAATAAAATATCTCGTAATTGTATAATGTAACTTAGAATCAGAAGACGGGAATAGGATATTTTTTTATCCTGTGTGACTAGAAAAAATAAGGCATTTTAATTTTTCCCATACAAAATGGAAAAAGGAAATGGATGGAAAAAGGTTCATCTGGAACAGCTAATTACATCATAAACTCGCTATTAGCAAATTTAAAATTGTTATTTATTAGCACCACGCAAGTAAAATAAAAAAATAAATAAAATCGAATTGACCAAGAATAAATTAATTTTGGTTTGAATTATTACTAATATTTATAATGGTATCTTAGTTAAAATAGTAGCTACTGGAGGCAATCAAGCTTGGCAACAAACGCATGTTAGATTTTTGCAAATCTTTTTGTACACACACACACACACACACACACACACACACACACACACATACACACGCACGCACACACGCACGCACGCACGCACGAACGCACGCACTCACGCACGCACTCACGCACGCACTCACGCACGCACTCACGCACACACACACACACGCTGCTGCTGAACATAAATATTTTTATTATTTGTTAATTTACCTAATGCTAATGAGTTGTTCCTTATGTCGGAAAAGAATTATGTTTACAAAGTAAGGTATCTGAACTTGTTGTCTTATAATAATTTTAGCCTCCTAAGAAGTTTTTATATCAATCTAGATGCCCACCATTACTATTGATAATTGGTAAACCTACCCAATCGACTACTAGTAATATAAAAAACCGACCAAGTGCGAATCAGACTTCCGTAGCAGCAAGTAACAAAATACAAAGAAACTTTACCAATAAGACGTTTCCGACCGCGATTGTACTTATTAGTGAATGTCATTGGCTTCCTACATTATTAATTTATTACATGTGGTGATTCGTAGGTTTATATTAATTTAATAAATAATAGTTGTTCTTTAACCTATTCAGTGCCTTAGTCGCGAATTCGCGTCCTAGCAAATTTTCCGGTACAAGTTCATAGTGTCGGCTAAGGCAATGAATGGGTTAATCTGATTGAGTTCATAATTATCGTATTTTGATGGAGTCAAGAATTGAGTTGAGTGTGTTTTTAAATTTTTCACAGTATCTTCAAGTATTACTGTCGCCTCTGTGGTGTGACGGTCTGGTTGTTGAACTCCACTTCATGAGGTTCAGGGTTCGATTCCCGGGTCGGGCAACAATAAGAAAATGTGATTTTTTCCAATTTTCTAATAAAAAAATGTTGCTTGAGATTCGATGTGTGTCCGGTTGGCGATATAGCGACTGGCGTCAGACAACCATGACTTAAGGGTTTAATTTGGGGTTAGTTTATATGTGTTATTTGGTATAAGTGAAAAGTAAGTATCTTCACGCCCATGTCCCCGAAACGATAGGCAGGGACACAACCAGGGCACCCACGTCTAGCCGAAGACACTAATTCCCACAATGTGATAGGTAGCAGGCCTATTGCCAACCGGGCACACATACAATCCCGAGCAACATTTTTTTTATTAGAAAATTGGAAAAACCACATTTTCTTATTGTTGCCCGACTCAGGAATCGAACCCGAAACCTCATGAAGTCAAGTCTAACGGTCCAACTGGACCGGTACACCACAGAGTTGAAGTTGGTTTAGTACTTAAAAAGTTGTAGGTATTTATAAAGTATTTTCGCGTCCATATCCTCGTAGTAGTCAGAGGCATAACCTACGACTAGCCGAAGCCGTCTAACATTAGTTTTATTAGCGTAACTTTAGTTTTATTATAAAATTAAAAATACACCTTTATTTTTTTGTTGCCCAACCTGGGGATCAAACCCGGTCTTCTAGGTGTAAAGTATGACACCGGTGCGCTAGATTACAGAGGCGATCAAAGGTTATATATATTTCAAGAGCTATTTCTTATTAACTAGCTGTTGCCCGCTTAGTTATTGGTCCCATAGGAACATTTTTTCGGGATGATCAAGTTACCCTCTATGTGTGCGCCAAATTTCATGAAAATCGGTTCAGCAGTTTTTGTGTGAAGGTGAACAAACATACAAATTTTCGCATTTATAATGTTAATAGGATATCTTATGACATTTAAAGGTAAAATACCACACATTGAGCACGTTTTTTATTTGGCTCATATCTATTATAAGTATAGTTTCTTATATCAACTCTTCCCCGTGCTAATCCATTTCCTCTGAGATTTTGTAACATGATAGCAGCGCACCTATAACATCTATATTGTCAATAGGCTAAGGTCATATCTTGACATCAACGAAAAAATTTACCTAGTAGAAGTGATTAGACATAACTTTAGATCCTTTTGCCTAAGATTATTGAGAATTCTTAATTAAGCGCGTTTTTCCTCATAGGTCCTTTAGCTTTAATTAACTTTTTAACATACAATGTGTGTATTATTATTAAAGTTAATACATATTCATGAATTCTAGATAAACATTTAATGGTGTTTTGAAGCAAATGCATTCTTGGATAATGAAAACTGCGCAAATATCTGAGACTTGTAGCTATAGATGTTGGTGGTGCGTTGCGGTGTTGGAGGCTGAGATATTCAGTGTGTAAACAAGTTTTTGACTATTAATAAATTTGGAGGATGTTTGCTTTAAATACAATGTTTGCAGTCAAAGAATTAGGAAGAAATTCATTTAAATTCATAGACAGGTTCGTTCTTCCTACTCCGTGAGTGGCTTGGCGTGAAGATATGTATGTATGTATGTAATTCATATATATACGCAGATATTGTAATACTGAAGGCACATAGCCCTATCGCATGTTGGCTCACCACACGTGATTTAATCCAAACAGAGGGCCGAGTTAAACTACCGTTAAACCGTCGTTAAGATGTTAACTAAAATTTTTCGATGTGCAAAAGAAATATTCCCGTGTTGTTTTATGTATGTATGTATGTATGTTAAGTATGTAGCGTTGACTAATAACCAATAATAAAGAGCATATTAATTGTTTATTTTGCGATTACATAATATTTAATAATTTCTTGCAATTTACTTAATATATTTGGATTTTTCTCAAAACTATTAAAACAATGTATCACATATATACATTGTACAATGTAGGATAGTTACGCTTTAGTACCTGCAAATCTCAGTACAAGAATATAATAAATATTTATCATAACCTGTTGTATATTTAGTCCTTATATAAGAGAGCGAGCAAGCAGCCGACTTTCGTAACGGTAAAAGAATACCACAGGGTCGTGTTGTTTATGACACATTTTACCTATGTTTGTCTCTTACGCGCTGCCACGAAAGGAGGAAGATAGTCTCTTCATAAAAAAGTCTAGACGGACCAACATGAAAACTTTCAGCTTCAGGTTGTCCGGTAGAGCTTCATCACAAGAAAAACACCGTATTTCAATCGTTATCTTAATATATATAAATAACGTGTCACGTTGTTTGTCCGCGATGGACTCCTAAACTACTAAACCGATTTCGATCAAATTTGCACACTATGAGCAGTTTGACCTAACTTGAAAGATAGGATAGATAACATCTCAATTTATCTCGGATATTAAGCCGATGGAAACAGCTAGTTTTAATCTATATTTTTATTTCCTTTCTTTATTTAATACAAATATTTTATTGAACTTACCTTCGATTTTCCTGTGTTTACCACGTGGGCAACACTGTGTATAAAATTTGCGTTCCCAGACAGGAAGCTGGCAGCACGCAGAAAGGAACAGGTGAAATGTCAAATGTTTAATTATCGCTGGTCAAAAAGTCAAAGTCAAAAGACACTAATTCTGTGTCTTTAGGTTAGATAAACTTTAAGTAAACTTTAGATAAACCCAGCGGACCTGACGTCCCTGCCAGAAGATAGCATAACACCTATAACATCTAAGGCGCCCATAGGCCAACGGTTATTTCTTATGATCAGGAGAGTGGTATGTTTGTTGTTTGTTGGCTAACATCTTCTTCCCTTATATATAAATCAATTTCTGTTCGTTAGTCTCCCTTAAGCTCGAGAACATCTAGACCGATTTTGGTCTAGGTGTTCTCAATTGTGGTTTTATGAAACTACGGTAAAAGTGAAACTTGATCTATAACTGTAAACTATAGACGCCGCCATATTGGCCTCGGCTGCTCTGACGTCTACGTCACGCGACACGCGACACACAGACCAAAAAATTAAGACAATGTAATAAAAGCTTCGCTTTAAAAACTAAAAGGAAACTAGGAAAAACAACATTTTTAGTTTTCTCATACAAACAGAACATGTGGAACGAAGTTCGCCGGGACAGCTAGTGACACATAAAATTAAAGTACATGTTGATCACTATGTTTTGATTTGCATATCTGATTGCTGTAGCATTTGCATATATCATTGACATAGTATTGGCATAAATAGAAGTCCTATTAATAATATTAGTGCTATAGCTAATAACATAGTATTTACATACATATAAACATGAATACACGTGTTTCACGTGATCTGGACCGTAATAAATACGTAGAACCCGCTAACAAGGTTATTTTATTTTTACATTTATACTTGTTACTTTTTTTTAAATATTATCTTACAGTTTTGGTATGTTTAATCTCTGTCTACTGAATTTTAATATAGTTTTCTTACAGCCAATATTAATTATCTAAATAATAGCTGATAAAGATAGGTCTTCTAAACATTTGTTGCTAAGATATTATTGAAAAATAACAGCGGTTAACAGGCAACTGATCTAAAATTGAACGATTTCTTAGCTAAGATAGGTTATTAATATTGGCCGTTATACAAAAAGGTTGTCGGATGGCGATCCCTTTGTTTGGCGATAAGAACGCCTTTTGTGTACTATACAATTTTACTGTTGATAATACCTTGTTTTAAGTTTGATTGTGAACAATTATTACTTCATTCATTCTTTCCTTAATATCATTCATTCTACCATTCACTTCTTCATTCATTAAAGGAAGCTGGAGGACAAGATTGCATTTGAATAAATGAAGTTCTGACTGACCGGTAATAAAAGTAATGTAGCATGCATTACACAACTAACGTCAATTTTACTTAAAATCAGACTAGTTTTTCTAAGACAGTACCATAATTAGATAGTCAGAAAAATAGCTCTCTCGTGATCGAAAAAAATAACAACAATAAAAAAGGCGCTTTCCGCTATCTGGCCCTAGGCAGCTTCTATACAGGCATCTTCGAAACTAGGCAACTAATAATTTTGATTAGATTCTTTCTAGTAGATTGCGATTCATGAGCAAGGTTTATATGAATAAAAATATAGACATTATTTATACATATAACTCACAAACCACTAGGTACTCTTATCGGGAATTTAAAAAATATAAACTTTCGAAAAAAGAACTATCGATTAAACATTAACCTTTTCTTTTAAAAATATGCTTAAAAAACGCCCATAACCCTGAAAAAGGATGAAGAAGTTCAACCATGCCCACGACTAGCCAAAGACACTAAGCCCTACAATGTGATAGGTGACAAGCCTATATTCAACCGGGCACATATCTAATCCCGGGCAACGTCGTTTTATGAAAAAATACACATTTTCGTTTTTTTATGTTGCGCGACCCGGAGGTAGGGTTGCCAACTTTTTTTGACCAAAAAAACGTATAAACTAGTCTGGATAGACAAAAAATAAAGTATTATGAACAAAAAAAAGTATTTTTCAAATATTAGGTTGTTACGTACTTTTGTGTGCTTTTCGCACATGCAAAAATTTTTTTGTTATCTTTAAATGTTACAAAACTTGGCTGACAATTCATTTTTATTAAATAAATTTTACTATATAAATAAACAATTCATTTTTATTAAATTTATTGATGTTATATTTCTCTCTTCCCGTCACTTTTGCTTCATTACTAAAAACAAACTCTTTCAGTGAAAGCTGAAGTGGTGGGAAAGGAGAGTTGATAGATAAAACTTTTTTTTATATTTGTTAATCTATTAGATGCATTTTTAAGTATACATTGCCACTTTTCAACTGTACTTTCCTTTTATATATACTTTCCTGTGTATTTTGTTTTACGCATCATAGTGAAGGTTGAAAAAGACCTCAAAAAGTCAAGTCCGACGTCTCGGGACAGCTAGACCATACAGACGATATCTAAAATTATAAGCTAAATTCATAGTTGAGAAACTCTACCGTTTTTTGTCGGTTGTAAATATACTCTTAATTATTGTATGATTGTAAATTTAAATACTTAAAAGAAACAATAAACTTACCTTTTTAGGAAGCTATGAGTACTAAGTAATTTAAAATTGTAATTATTGACGCAAAGTGTTGGGTATTACCGGAGATGTTATGTTATTTCGTGTACAAAATTTATTCTGATTACGTGGGCAAAGGGGTATCAATTGCAATAACAATATTTGAAAATACAAGACTAAAATATATGTTTACAACTAAATCATTTTATATTTTTTACCTTCACCGTCTTTTCCGGAAGAAGTTTGATTATTGTTAGTCCTCGAAATCGATTAGGGTCGTTTGCACCTACCTGGGTTAAATTTAATGAAATATTAAATATAAAGCTAGAGCTTAATTCAGAGCTAAATATTTAACCTAGGAACGAGCAAGTGCCCTTTAGAACTAATTTTTCTCGAGTAGCTGAAATACAAAGTATTTTAAAGTATTGCTTAAAAAACAGATAAAAATAGGATTAAAATTGGAATAGTTAACCAACAAATATAACACTTGCACAAACTTTAACTTCTTTTAAAACTTTAGTAAGTAAAAATACATTATTTGAAAAGCCAAAGTTGTTTTTGTGGTAACTGATATGATATTTACTTCCATTTAATTTATGTCATATTGCTATGTCTTAATTTGAAATGGTGTATCTTGTTAATTCTAGTTTTTCATTTATACTACTTTAATTTTTCTCGTTATTGTTAGTATTAATATTTTAATCTAATTTAATAGTTTTTGTATGTTTAACCTCTTTACCTACTGCATCTATATTAATAGTCTCCTCAGACAAAAAGGAACATTGCTCGTCTACAAATAAAGCTTATTTTCAAGATGGAACAAATTGAGCAATGCCAGTTGATATTAAACGTTTCTGCTATCTGTAAATGTAATGGTAGGTATATTGCGGCGTATTATCCATTGCGCATCCTATACTCTTCGGAAATGTCTAAGCAATGCAAAAACAGCAATGAATCTACGTTTTATTTTATATCTCGAGCCGTCTTATTCGAGCCGTCTTACGTTCTGACAATCTGACGCGAGATTAGAAGTTTTTACCCACTATAAGAAAGTGCGCAACGCCGCTTGAAGTTTACACTTTTAAAATTTTCGAAATGGCAAAATATAAGATGGCCGCCATACAACAATTTTTTTTATGACATTAGAAGGCAAACAATCTGACGCATTTCCTGATGGTAAGAAATTCATGCCGCCTAGAGACACCAAAAGTAGTGAACCGACCACCATGAGGGTTGGTGATACGGAACAGAATACCCTATGTCAGGAGACCCTAAAGACCTAGCACCCTATGTACCTAAGGCCCTAGATGCCTACCAGCCCTAGCCCTAACATAAGGTTTAATATATACTTATATAGATAAGTGCGGGATGTCTGTACCAATAGACCTACGGTAGCAGACGGAACCCTACGGGTAGGATAGGTGGTAAGGAGATGTTGATATACTCAAAGCAGATCAAGCAGGCTCACTTGACCAATTAAGGACTTGAAGGTGTCTTCGCCACTTTGAGGGGATGGTAAATGAGACAAGAACCAAGGTTCTAATCTGATTTATTGAAATATTTCCGAAGTATATATACAAATTATACCGACACACACATTCATACAAAATTCTTTGTGTCTCATCCGTGTAAGTTGCGGATGCAGCATCTTCTATTGGAGAAACATCAGGACGTGATTGTATGTGTATTTTGCTGTCCTCCTTTCAGTGGCGTGCCAGCAGTTGCTTGTATGTTTAATGTGGCTTTGGTCACGTTGAACAAGTAGTAAAAGTGCGTTGCAAACCTGAGGCCAGGATGTTAAGCCTTGAGCAAAAGTAAGTTTACTGGCAACCTTACCATCTAAACCAGAACACGCCAACGGCAAGAACTGTCGTTATGGCGGCAGGAATAGGTATAAAAGCGGTGGTACCAATCCTGGCCAGTTGCTGCGAAACTCTACCACCTAGTAGGATATCACGGTGTTAGTGACGGCAAGTCAACCGGGCTATATCCAATCCTGGGCAATATCAATTGTATTAGAAAATCTAAAAAACACATCTTTTAATTTTTTTACTGCCCGATCCGGGTATCTTACCAAGAACTTTAAGAACTCAAGTCCAACAGCGGACCGCTAGACCACAGAGGCGATAGCTTTTTTTATAAATATGTGTAGCTTTGTAGGTGAACTATAAGTTTTCTATCATCATTACCCAGGGTAATTTGAAGAAAATGTTTATTAAAAGTAATAAAGTTGCCGTTGTTACTTTAAAATGATAAACGAACAAATAAAACAATATATCTTTGTGTAAAAAATATTTAATATGAATAAATACGAACTAAATCCCTCAAGATGGTTGAAACTTCCTTAATTCCTTAATCTTTAATATTTAAATAAGTTGGTTAGTGATTTTAATTCTGACATATTAATTAGGTAGAAACCTTGCTTTAATTAGGTATAAATAAATGTATAGGTATTAAAATATTGCTTTATACCAAGGTTTCAATGATTGAGGCTTATAAAACTCTGAGTTCGGTTGTAGTGGAGAATCATCAAAAATATTCTTCGAAAATACACCTTCAAAACCAAATTTCCAGATTGCCAGAATTGGGAAATATTTACCCAAAAATAGCATGGTAACTAAAATCCATTTAAAATTATTCGACCAATGAATGTCGCGTAGAATATGAGCAACATTTGGGTAAGGGCTAATTTGAATTTAGCATTCTTTGATAGTTGTTTGTATGCGGGAGATGTATTTATTGAGTCGTAGTCTGAAGGGTATAAGAGACGGGGCTCGCGCTGCGGGAGACCCTCTATAGCACACTTTTCTATTAAATCCGTTGATTTTACACCTGAAATAGAACAAAGCATTAAAAACTTAAAACAAAAGGTAGTAAAACTAAATCTATCCATAGAACATTCTTTTTTAGAGGAGGTTCATAACTCGACTGTATTTTTGAAGTGAGAACTTCAAAAATACAGTCGAGAACTTCTTTAGCAGCGTTGCGTACTTTGTTTGGAATAGGTAAAAATTTCTGAACTCGCGTCAGATCGTCAGGTCGTAAGACGACGCAGGGCGGATGCGCGAATAAGACAGCGCAAGATCTAAAATAAAACGAAGATTCATTGCTGTTTTTTATTGCTTAGATATTACCGAAGAGTATAGGATTTGCAATAGATAATACGCCGCAATATACCTACCATTACATTCTCACAAGACAAGATACGAGTACGTATAATATCAACAGACATTGTTATATTTGCTACATCTTGAAAATAAGCTTTATGTGTAGACGAGCAATGTTCGTTATACAGATAATATGACGACGCTCCTAGACGTCTCGTAATCTTACTTTAGCTAGTTTTTGTCAAGCCAAACACAGGTTATTGATATAAAAAAAGTATTTTTGCATAAATGATAGTATTTTCATTCTGATAATTAAAGCAATTCGTGCTGAATTGTTCCTTAATCATTTCGAAATATCAAAAATGCACAACGTCAATATTCAAGTTTTCACTTCTGCCGGCACTTCCGGAGTGCAACCCGTCTTTTTTTTGTATGTTTTTTTCGCGATTACTATGTCAATAGTCAACCCATTTCGATGTTTAAAAAGTCACGATTCCGAGGTGGACGCATATTTGTTTTATTATGATCCGGCTCGTGGTTTTTTAGTTATACCTACAACTTCAGAACCATTTGCTGTCTTTTAAACAAATAATTATCAAATCGCGATGTGGTTTTTAATAGAATAATAAAATAAGTAAGTATCTTCACGCCTATATCCCCGAAGAGGTAGGCAGAGGCACAACCAAGGCACCCACGACTAGCCGAAGACACTAAGTCCCACAATGTGATAGGTGGCAAGCCTATCGCCAACCGGGCACATTTCCAATCCCGTCCAAATTTTTTTTTATTAGAAAATTGTAAAAATCCAATTCTATTTTTTGTTGGCCGACCCAGGATTCGAACGCGGGACCTCATGCAGTCAAGTCCAACACCCGGACCGCTAGACCACAGAAGCGAATAATAAAATAGTGGAATGAAAAAGTTTAATTATTTCACTTAATGGAAAACAATGGTTATCTACTACGTACGTACCTATTAAAAACACGATACAAAAGAAGAATATAGCGAGGTTATATTTTTTAGGGCCGATTTCACCAATTTTAAAACAATCGTCGTTTAGTTAACCATTGATTTATCACTGAACATTTGTTTAAAACTTTCGCTTTTGTTTAGTATTTATTTACAAACAAACTTAACACATCTGTTAACTAAACAGGCGTTTATTAATTTCCACCACATCTTATGCGTATGCGTCAGGTCATGTAATACTACTATTTAAGGGTATCACTATTCAAAGTAGAATTGCGTCGGGAATAACATGTTATAGAAATAGTAGCGCAACATATTTTACTGCAAAATTGTATATTTCTTCATGGACTTTGAACTTAACATAAATTTCCTTTTTTTTAATTGGTCGTTTGACCGTTATTTTTGTTTGTTTTCTTATATAGGTAAGATATTTGATTTGTTATTTTCTTGAGCATTCGTACTGATTTGCTGCAATATTCATGCAGGGGTTTTCGCAAGCGTCCTACAGACTTTGATGATGATTAAGTGATGATTGAAATAACTATAATTTTCGGGACCTGCTGATTCTATTTAATATTAATTTCTGTGATACAAACACTTATGACTCAAACACTAAATATTGATTTATCTTAAAATTATAATAAAATGATTAAATTATATTTGATTAATTAGCATTGATTGATTATGATAGAGGCTAGACGTGCGACGCGATTAATTAATATGATTTGATTTTTTTATTGATTATGATATTGATTTGACGAAAACGCACGACGCGGAGGTCTGATACGAACTGACGAAAAGTATGAAAATTATGTGAGTCGAAACTCGTACAATTCACTTTGTTTAATTTCATTCGCAGTGTAAGATAAAAGGACATGTACAGAAAACTTAATTAACAACGTCAAAGCTGCCTTAAATGAATCGGTACTATGAAAGGTATCATAAGGTACATAGGTATAGTAAAAGGTAGCTGAGTACATATAATAAAACAGTCGGGCCCTGTAGCACCGGGCGACGAATAGGGCTACAGTATCCTCTACCTGTCGTAAGAGGCGACTAGAAGGGAGTTGGGGCTGTGAGTCAACTGATCGGGGTGTCAGTTGGCTTAAAAAAGCAGCCCGGGACGTGATCAGCATAGCATGGTGTGACCCCATGCTGCTGTCCTCAAAGTGATGGTATCAGAAGATGGACGCTTCTGAGCGGATGAGCCTGCGGGCAGGTGTAAGGGTGACAGAGTTCGATGATCCCGCAGTCACCCGATACGCATAGAGGACGGTCACCGAGTGGTTTTAGCCGGTAGGAGTCCGGCATAACCCACCACTTCCCTTGAAAGCGGCGGGTGTCCATGAGGATTTCCACTCGTCAAAAGAATTAAAAATAATTATAAAACAGTAGGTAATATAATTAAAACTGTACACGAATTTTTTTAAAACAGTAATTGGAACGTATTGCATATTGAATACAGGGCCCTTTAACAAACACTTAAATTTAATTGAATTTTTTGCTAGTTTCAATGTATGGTTCCAAAAAATAATTAATGGTTAAACCACCCCTGATAGCACGTTTAAGGTCGTTTAAAATACATAACCAACGTTTTGTCTATGATGAACAGTAAATTCAATACAAAACGTGGTTTAAAATGTATAAAATCTGTTGGTGAACTCGGGCCGTAGTCGATTTCTGTTTACTTTTCAAGCAAAAACTAAAGGATATTTAAGTATTAGATTTAAGATCCCCGCGTTGGTCTGTGCTCTTTTGCAGAATAGACCGTCTCCTTTCCTGTGAGGAAGTTCGCAAAAGGCGAGTATAAGATTACCGTCACTAGCACCGTGACATCTGACTAGGTGGTGGAATTTCGAAGCGACTCGTCCGGATTAGCATTACCGCCTTACCTATTCCAGCTGCCATAACGTTAGTGCTTACCGTTAACATGTTCCGGTTGGAGGATAAGGTAGAAGATAAGCTTACTATTGCTAGAGGCCTAACATCCCGGCCTCAGGTTGGCAACGCACCATTACTACCTTTGGTGTCTCTAAGTGAGTTTCTTACCATCACGAAATCCGTCTGCATGTTTGCCTTCGAATATCACAAAAAATTGTGGCTATAGGTACTAAAACTATGACTAATAGGTAATTAAATTTTAACCAAAATACCTTTATCCAGTGAGTTTCCATTTAGTTCCAAAAGCTTTTTTCTTAATGACATCCTTTCCGATTCCTTTATAATGTATCCAGGGACACCAGCTACGTTTTTAGCCATGAACACCATACTTTCACTTTCAGCAGCTGGGTAAAACGCACTAGCGCCACCTATGGTAGTACGCAAAACGTGTTCATAATACTCGGGAGGATTTTCCACACATGGTCTGAAAACTCGATCCAGCAAGATACGGAGTATTTCATATGTTTCGTCAAAAGGTCTTTTGCATAAATTGTATCTGAAAAATAAAAGAAAAATTGGTTCATATTTATTTAGTACTAGCCGGCCCGGCGAACTTCTTATCGCCTGACAATAACAGCTACCTAATACTAACATGAAAAAAGTATTTTTTTTCCTATTTTACCTTAATTTTTGTTAGGCCTCCTGACACAAACTAATAACAAAAAGAAAGTATTAGTTTTTAGTAAGTATTGGTCCATCCATTCAGGCGTGCTTGCGATGACCACAAGATAATAGTAAATTCTTCCTACTATTATTATAAACTAGCTTCCGCCCGCGACTCCGTCCGCGCGGATGTCGGTCTTCGCGTGATAAAACTGAAAATTTAAGATTTATATTTTTTCTACGTATTATTTCAGGATAAAAAGTATCCCATTTTATGCCCAGAATAATAAGGTATAATTAAACCACGTTACATCGAAATGGAACCGTTAGTTTTCACGTGATGTCTGAACATACAGACAGACAGACAGACATTTTTTTTTAATCACATATTTGGGTTTGGTATCGATCCAGTAATACCTCCTGCTATTTATTTATTCAATATTTTTAATGTACAGAATTGACCCTTCTACAGATTTATTATATGTATATATAGATAAATACGAAAGTTTGGAAAACGGGTGTTTGTACGTACTCTTTCACACACAAACTACTTTAACCGTTGATTGCCCCTGTCGACCTATGGGCGACACGGCGCGTGTAGCGTCGATTGCCCGTGTCGACCTGGGGTCGACAAGGCGCGTACACCGCCGATTTCCCTTGTCGACCTACGGTCGACACGGCTCTCGCACTCGAAAAAGTAAAATATTTCCGTTTCTGTCGCACTTATCTGTATTCTAATGTTTTGTTTCGTTTCTACGTTAAATTTCTCGTCGTAATAGTCACCGCAATAGTTTGACGCAGTTTGTTGAAAGTGTTGTGTTTGTGCGGTGTTTTAATGTGAATTAAAGTGATTTGAACGAGTTTGAGACGAGGAGAACGAGATAATTAATAAGGTACGTTAATAACGAACACGTAGATATATAAATCTCATCTTGAAATAGAAATTTGATTTTTTTCGAGATTTTTAAACAACGGTAGGTACATTATGGCGGCGCTCAAGATCAGTTCTAGAAATTCTTTTATTTCTCAATTATGGTGAATGCTATCACTATGATTATTGTTTGTTTTTAAAGAATATAAGATTACTTATTAAGTGTTGCTTATATTTTACGACTATAATGATATTTGTGTAAGTGTGTATGCCTTGTAAAGTTGGATATAAATTACGCCGCGCGCCGCCATGTCATGGTATGGGAACAAAGGCCTGTAATTGAATTTATCTATGTAGACAAGTTAACTTTTTATATCTTATTCTATTATTCATTATATAAGTAACGTAATCAAACATTAAAAACCATATGTCATCGCTTTACATTTTTAAATATAAGCTCTTGAAAACAAGACGGGCTTGAGAACGCGCTATCTCAATTTCAATACATCATAAATCGACACCAGAGTCGTACCCTCATAAATAAAAGGTCGCATTGTGTAGCTAGTTTCATAGAAAACATAAAAACCATAACACTTGACACCCTTTCAAAACAAACTTAGTCCCTAGGACCGATTGTTTGAAATGGGACCCGCGCGCCGGCAAAATAAAAACCGATGGGCACTTGAGATGGCGCATCCTCAAGTGGCCAGGACAATCGAAGGTGATTAAGATGCGACTTTACAGGGATATAGTTTATACATCACTGTATAATAAATAAGCTACATTTTATGAAACAAATATATAAATTGGTACACGGTAAAGTTGGTGTTATCTGTATAAATATTTTATGATAGAAAAAAAACTGTGTGATTTTTTCCTTCTTTGAAAAATTATGCGGCAATACAAATCTAAGCATGAAGGATTTATCTTGAATGAAACTCAACAACAATTTTGTAGGCAGATTCAAATCATATTATGTTGCATAACAATTATGAAAAACATATAAAAAACAATACCTTTCTTCCAATCCAATAAAATGAACGATGACAGACCAAAAGTGGTTATATGATTCCCAGTCGTCCTTGTGACTTTGAAAGATTCCAAACTCATCTGGTTTGAGACAACTGAGGGTTATAACTGCCGCTAGGGAGAGAGCTACATCCCTTTGAGATATCGTGCCTTGTCCCTTTAGTTTCGCGGCTTTCATGGCTGCTATGTGAGTCCTGCGTACTTTACCAAGGGACTGCCATAGTCTGCAAATATACACATGTACATAATTGTAAAGTACTTATCACCAGCTGGGTACAAATCCCGGGCAACGTTGCTTTTATTAGAAACTAGCTCCCCGGCGAACTTCGTTCCACCCGTTCATTATGAGTAATAATGAACTATTATTTTTCCCATTTGCTCTGCAACTTTCGTTATTTTTCTCTGTATAAGAACCTTCTTATGTTAACAACTAACACAATAAAAAAAATAAGACAAATCGGTCAGTCGAAAGTTATGCGCTTACCAACACATTTAACGATTCATTTTATATTATAGATTGAAAAAACATTTTGAGTTGCTAGAGACCTTTGAATCGAACCCGGAAGCTCATGTAGTTGTACAAACTTTCAAACTAGTTTTTAAGGGTCCATATATACTAAAATACGTCAGCAGTATAATGTTTTTTTCATACAAAGCAATCATGGATCTTGGTGACAAAAATACACAACATTAATATGCTTTATAAGACTAGTGTTTCCAAAACACGATTCATTTCATTTTGCTTGATAGAAAAAAAATCAAAAAGTTAACCCTTTTTTGAAAGCAAAACCCAACTGTCTACTTCAATTATGAAAATATCGACACCAGATTTAACGTAAACATAGATAAGTACTATACCTAAAAGATAAGTGTTTCAGTTTTTAAACTTTTTGTGAAATTACTTTTATAGTGTCGAAAACAGTCATGGAACGGGGGAGTGCGGCGATTGGCTGTTCTGGCTGAGTGAGTATGGGGCCTTAATACTCAATAGGAATTCATATAGCACAAGACATTCGCTCAGAAAAAAATCCATATCGCATCGTTTAAGTTGCCATCGATCGTATGATTATTTTCTGCGCGATTTTTTATCGCCAGCGCGGATACCCATATAAGATCCTTATTCTTTACGGGTAGAAGTAAGTAAGTAAATATCTTCACGCCCATATAGGGCACCCACGACTAGCCAAATACACTTAAGTCTCACAGTGTGATAGGTGGCAAGCCTACTGCCAACCGGGCACATATCCAATCCCGAGCAACGTTTTTATTTATTAGAAGATTGGAAAAACCCAGTTTACTTTATGTTGCTCGAGCCGGGAGTCGAACCCGGGACTTCGTGCAGTCAAGTCTCACAACTGGACCGCTAGACCACATAGGCGATGGGTAGAAGAATATGTTAAATAATGGCGAGAGCAAAACCGCAAGGTGAAAATTCGTAGGGCGGACTGAAATGGGGGGCGGGCGGAAATACAACATTATGAGATAGGTCCGTAACTCTTTAGCTTCACAAATAATACAATATCCATGGCAGTTATATAAGTATTCATTTATCTGAAGCCTGATGGGTTTGCTTAGTGTAGGTATGTAAATGAATAAATATCCCTGGACAACAATTTGCACAAATTGAATATAACCCCAAAGTAAACAAATTATATGCTTGTGTTATGTTAGTCAACGATACTAATACATCGAAATACTTACACCCGGAAATGCAGACATCTAAAAGTTTATCACACAAATGCCTGCCCCCGTCGGAAATCGAACCCGAGCCCGCGGTTGGTCAGTGTAATTAGGCGTGTACGCAGGCCACTCGACCAACGAGGCGATCAAATATCTTAATAACATACTCGTACCAACAAAACTTTTCTGGATTGGAATTCTTAAAATCGTTGAAAATTATAATTAAAACAGATTTCAAAATTTCTGAAACTATCCAGATAAAAATAAAAGAAACATTTGCTAAAACACGGGGCGTTCCTCGTTTGGTCTAGATCCGCTAGGTAGAAAAGACCTCTGCCTCTCTCTCAGGCAACTTGTAAGAGGCGAGCATATGTTAAAATATAGGTCATTACTAACAAGACCACTGGTGATAGAGTGCTGTGTAGCAACTTATCCTGGTAGGGACACTACGCTTAACCAATTCCTGCTGCCATGACCACTCTGTCACGTTTCGGCTTCGAGGGTAGGGTAGCCGGTAGATCTGCACAATTTGCACAACAGACACCAGGGCGCAGAACAGCGAGTCACCTGTAATATCTATGGCGTCTATAGGCTACGGTCATCTTTGACCATCAAGAGAGCCGTGTGCTAGTTTGCTGTCTTCAAAAATAATATCGGAGTAATTAAGGGTTCCTTTACTCACTTGCTTCCCGGTTTCAAATCGTAATGCAGCCATACAGTAAACTGTTCATATGTGTCCCAATACCTACGGTATGCTGAGCGGGACGTGGACACCCTTCGTGTACCAATCACCACTTTCAGCATCGAGGGTATTGCAAACGATATTTCTGAACCGAGAAAGTATGATGTGGCAAATCCAAAGTAATGCCTTAGAAAGAATTTTTGCCCCCTGAAACAAAGATTTTGTAAAAAAAAACGTTTGAATGAATTAGTGAATTGAATGAATGAGTGAATTGAATAAATGAATGAATAACAATAACATTTACATTATATTTTATAGAACTCATTTCTACCTAATTCTAAAAAAAAACCTAAATTTCTACCTAACCCTACGAAGAGAACAAATTTCTTTTCTTGCCTTAGGTTAAGAAATGCTTTGCCCAAGTCCAAGCCTTGCCGCGGCGCTGGTGGTGAGTACCCAGTGTAACTAATTAGACTAGTAGGGTTATGTACTCTTGAAGCTCGATTAATGCAATATTGCATTTGGAATCAAGTACATAACTTTAGGTACTCTTGAATACGGTACTGGCAAATTATTAACATTTAGTTGATAGTAAAAAATAAATTAGGTATTTATTATTTACATTTATTATAATTATTGATTATATATATTTATTAATTAATAAATAATTAGATTTTACGTGACATGCCGGCCGGGCCGGAAAAAGACGTTTTCACGTAAATCTTCGCCCATAAAATCGACTTTACAGGCAACCATTTTTTTTAATCAGAAAATTGGAAAAAACAAATTTTCTTTTTGTTGCCGTTCTCAGCCCGTGGCATCATTCTTTGGATGGATTGGACTGTTCCCTACAACGTCACCAACATGGGCTGTCTCCAGGGAGACCGTACCTCGACTTGATGCTGCGGTCTGGTTACTGGGTGGACTTGATGGAGGAATATTGGCGGCTCGTCGCTAGGCTTTAGGCGCCGGGTGCAAGAGAGGTCTTCGTCGCTGAGAGAGGTCGTGTCGTTTAGTGTCCTGTGCGGTAGTGTTGCTTGGATTGGGAGGGAGGCTCGCGTTTGCCGCGGTTATTGGATCAAAAGGATTCGATAGCAAGTGACGGAGTCTCGTAAGTTTGGCGGGGAAATATCTGTAGGCCACGGTGGCCTCTTACCAAAACGAGAACGATAACTTGTTGCTATCTTATCAAATTTTTTATCTAATTTTAAATTTCATTCTTTATATTAATTACATATTTAGTCTTAACCAAGGAAATATAATTATTTATAAAGTTTAGCGTTTTTTTCTACAGTCTAATAAAGTTTGGAAACCGTAACGTTCCGTTCATTTAAATTCAGAATTTGTATGTATTTGATTTTATCAGATTCAAAACGTAGGAGGTTATCAATTCGCTGAAATACTTAGTTTTTTTATGTTTTTACACAATTCAATTACTTGGCCAGTTACGAACAGATTTTAATAATAAAACTTTATATATAAGGTCTTTTCAAATTAGTGCACGATATTTTACCTGGACATTCTAAATGTATAACTAAATCAGTAAAAAAATTGAAAAAAAATCGGACTTAAAATAAATTAATTACAGCATTTTTAATAATTCATATTCAAAATCGCGGAAGTTCAATGACCGTCACCCGCGAGACCACGTGACACCTAGATACGATAGCTGTCAGTATGGCGCGTGTGTTACATTTATTGCGTGTCCTATCCCAAAGACAGGCTTCGCACTGTTTGATCATAAAAAACTAGTGAATGTAGGCATGTGGTAAAGATAAAAATCAAGCTTAGATATGTACCTAACTACAAAAATGATTTACGTTCTTACCTATTCAAACTATTTAGATCCATATTTAAACATATCCACCATTGTAGGCACTCAATGCAAAACTTAGCACGGTTGTTGATGTGTCTTTGAGTATTGTTAGTAGGCTCCTATTTTCCTATAACTTTTTAAGGCAAGGTCAGTTAAATTGTAAGGTTCACTTTCATTGTCCTACCCACATGAAGAAGTCGGGAGGCGTCAGGTCAGGTCAGGTGATCACATTAACCACCCTCTATTCAATTTTCACCATTGGAAAGGTACTCATGAACACTTCGCGAAAAATAAACGCAAACACAAACAAAAACATAACAGAATCTATACTTGCTATCGTCGGCACTTGGTGGAATTCCATTTTTATAAACACTAATACTTTGTATTCAAAATTTATAGAAAAGAGACATATAGTGATAATATAATACCAGTAGATTCTTTTCACCCAGACTGTCACAAGCATGCTGCTTTTCATACAATGATTCACCGTCTCATGATGATACCACTAAGTTATGAAGATTTTCAAGAAGAACTGAAAACCATTAAAATAATAGCCAAAAACAATGGATATAACCCAAGACTAATAGATTGCATCATAAGGAAGAAGAACAAGAATTATATAAAACAGGCGTTATATTCTAAAGGTACTAATGTAGTCAATAAGGTTAAAAATTATGTAAGATTGCCATATCTAGGGGACATTTCCTATAAGTGTTTAAGATTATTAAAAGATAAGAAGCCGGTTTTCTATACAACTAAATCTGTAAAAAGATTACTTTTTAATAATAAAACTAAAGTGCCGAAAATGTCAAAGAGTGGAATTTATAGGTTAAGTTGTAAAAATTGCAATGGTACATACGTGGGTCAAACGGGAAGATCGTTTTCAATAAGGTTAAGGGAACATCTTAGAAGCTGGCGCTCGGGAAAAAGAGATTCTGCCTTTGCTAGACATTTATTAGACGAGGGTCATACTTTTGACCCAACATGTAACTTGGAACTACTTCATTTTTGTAACAAAGGCAGGAAACTCAATTCTCTAGAGGCGCTAGAAATAAACAGACTTAAAAATGTCCCAACTTTATTGAACGATCAATTGGACCTAAATAACTCTCCGCTTCTTAATTTACATTTTTAAATGTTTAAGACAGCGTGAATTATATTAATATTTAGATAGATGTTCGCAATTAATTTTATTTTCATATTTTTATCTAATTTATGTCTTACATTAATTTAATTTATTTCATTTTTTAATAATTTAATTTATTTGTTATTTGTATATTTTTGACAATTCGACTAGGGTATCGGTATTCTGACATTTTATATCGCTTGACATCATTTATATTTTTTAATTTTTAATTTATTTTTTCTATATTGATTTTTTTCTATAAATTGACATATAAGTTTATTTTATTTTTTAATACAATTACATTTTACAATCTAACTGTAATCCCTATTTTTGGGGAAATAGAATTGCTGTGGTATAACTTTGTTGTGGTTTGTTTACTGTTAACATTTTAATATGTGGGTACCGTCAGTAACATCTAACTAAATAGGTATCGAACGTTAAATCAAAAAGTCCTTTTTATCTTAATTTTAAAAGCCCTGATGATGCTGTAAACAGTGAAACCGGTTGGCTAGAAAGTAGCAGAAAGTGTTAAATAAAGTATACAGTGGATAAGTACAAGTGTTAACTGCAAACAAAGTGTTTATAAAAACATAACACACCCTAAACGCGATCAAACATCAACTGATTTGAAAAATGACTGTATAAGAAATAATAATTTGTAAGGAGCGCCCCCGCGCGGGGCGGGAGTCGACGACGGACGATCGAAGCTGCAAGCGCATCGATACATGACCTTGATCAGAACTTACAACTATGATTTTTTATAACTTAGAAACAGCTGTTATTCTCTCGGCTAACTAAAATACTGGATCGAGATATTTGTACTGTGTGATTGTAAAGTTTTTTAACTAATTAAAATTTCGATAAAACAAAAACATTACGGGTTTTTAGCAATTTCACAGATAATAGTACATTACATAATAATGTAAAAACAAATAAACATTAAGTAGCAAGATACTCCGTAGTGACAATTCACGTGGCAGCCGTGAGACAATCAGCTGCTTTCCGTCCATTGCGTCAGAGTCCGTTGACCCCCATGCGTTATTGCGAGAATTATTTTTTGTAATATTTTATTTATTTTTCGTTTTAGATTTTTTTTATTATTTTTTATGTTTCCAGACACGCATTGCGAGTCCGTGGTTAAAATATCGTTAACTAATTTGAGAAAGCCCTGTATATATATAACTTTTTGAAGTGAAACTTCTTTATCGGGGTTGGAAAAAAATTTTGTGTAACATGTTTTCGTTACGCGTCACATTTTTCCGTTACGCGCCATCTTTTTCTTGTCCCTACCACTTGGGATTCGAAGTATACTTTCTCCAGCGGAGTAGGGATTGGCAATAAACTTTTTTTAACCAATTTCTGTAAAGTTGCATATAGTTAATTAATTTTTTGAATAATAACGTCAGAAAGAAGTTTCACTTCTCCACTTCTTACGAGTGTATGCTAGTACACGCACACATTTTTTTTATCAATCTAGAGCACCTCCAATACCCTCCAACAAAAAGCAACAGACTGCATATTGCAACGTTAAATACCTTGACTTTGAAAACACATGAATCTCTACTAGAGCTTGAGGAAGCATTAAAAGATCTTAACTGGGATATCTTAGGAATGGGTGAAGTGCGAAGAGCTAGTATACCAAAGAAGAACCTGGGGGACAGAAGGGAGTTGGATTTATGGTAAAATCACATCTAAGAAATACTAAATTTCATAGGTGTCAATGATCGAATTGCAATTTTGGTAATTAAATTACCCAGTCAGCAGAAAACATGGACAATAATACAAGTCTATGCTCCAACTGAACAAGCTGACAACACAGAACACACTACCTTCTACAACAACTTATCCCAAATTATATATCAACATTCAAAAAACGTAATTATACTCATGGGGGACTTTAATGCCCAAGTAGGGACGAAAGAACACAAAGATGAATATGCACTGGGTAACTTTGGCCATGGCAAAAGGAGCACAAATGGACAATGACTCATGGATTTTTTACTAGAGCATAAATAAATTTTTACTGAATAGCATTTTCAAGAAAAACAAGAACAACAAATGGACCTGGCTTTCTCCAGATAGCAAATACAAGAATGAAATAGATTACATTATAAGCAGCCACCCGAGACTGTTCACAGACACCTCAGTTATATCAAAGCTTAACTTCAATACCAATCATCGCATGGTAAGAGCATCCCTTAGACTAACACCAACTAAAAGGCCTAGAAGGCATATCACACCATCCAGTATAGCCCATTACCCAAAATATAATAAAATAATGACCCGTTCCCTATCAATACTTAGCAAAGAACTACTGAAGTCAGACGAAAACGATCTTAAGGCAAGCTACACGAAATTGCAGAACCAACTTACAAATTTCAACAAAAGCAAACCACCAAAGCATAAATACATATTAAGTAAAGAAACACTACAGTTAATTCAGGAGAGAAAACATCTATTTGATAGCAAAATAAAGAAGGAGAATATTCAACTTGTCACCAAGCTAAGCAAAAAAATTAGGGAAGGTATCAGGAAAGATAGAAAAACAACAAGACTACAAAAATTAGAAAAATATATCTTAACCACTGGAGGAACAAGAAAAGCTCTAAAAGAACTACGAGAATCAAATTCATGGATACCAAGCTTGAAATATGACCACTGCAATATAACAAACCGAAAGGATATAAACAAAGTAGCTACAAACTTCTACCAAAATCTATATTCCAACGGAGACAATATCAACAAAAGAAACTATAGAGTCCGTAGACCTAACTTATGTTCTTCAGACCCAGAACCCGAAATTTTACACAATGAAGTCAGGAAAGCAATACTAAGCCAAAAATAAGAAAAAACACCAGGACCAGATAAAATTGCAAATGAGTTACTAAAAGGAACATTAGATGAACTTGCTCCGGTACTGACTCAAATCTTCAATACCATCATGATATCAGGACAAATACCAGAACAGTGGGAAACATCGCATATAATACATATATAAAAAAAAGAAAAGAAGACATAGGTAATTATAGACCGATAAGTTTGATGTCCAACATATATAAAGTGTTTTCCAAGGTCATCTTAGATCGTAAAAGCACCAAACTAGACGAAAACCAACCAATAGAACAGGCTGACTTTAGAAAACATTTTTCCACTACAGACCATATACATACTGTAAAACAAATAATAGAAAAAAACAAAGAATATAACAAACACTTGTGTATGGCCTTTATAGATTATACCAAGGCCTTTGACAGCATAAGCCACGAAGCTATTTGGGAAAGTCTAGAAAACCAAGGAATCCCCATACCTTACTTAAACGTAATCAAATGTATTTATTCAAACAATAAGGCAAGAATACAACTAGCAGGCTTGGAAGAGACTTTCAATATCGAGAGAGGTGTCAGACAGGGAGACCCACTGTCCCCCAAGCTTTTTTCAGCAACTTTAGAGAATGTTTTCCGAAAAATGGAATGGGACCAATTTGGTTTAAATATAGATGGACGAAGACTTAATCACCTAAGATTTGCAGACGACATAGTCCTTGTCGAAGAAAACCCTAGAAAATTAAAGAAAATGATCCAAGACCTAAACAGAGAAAGCGAAAAAATTGGGCTATCCATGAATACAGCCAAAACAAAGTTACTAACAAACTCAGACAAAGAAGAAATTACGATAAATAATCAACCGCTTGAATACGTAGAGGAGTATATATACTTGGGTCAGATCATCTCCCACAACGATCAAACAGACAAAGAAATCAAAAAACGAACAGCAAATGGGTGGAAAAAATACTGGTCACTTAGTGAAATTATAAAGGCCACCGATATGAGTATGGGTACAAAACGGAGAGTTTACAATACTTGCATCCTGCCCTGCATTACCTATGGCTGCGAAACATGGTCTCTATCAAAACATCATAGAAACATGCTGCAAGCATGCCAAAGAGCGATGGGGAGTAGCATGACAGGTATTAAGAAACATGGAAATGCAACACCTTTATAAGAGCCAAGGCCAAGGTTATGGATGTACTTACGAAGATAGACCAGCTGAAGTGTAGATGGACAGGTCATATGCTAAGGAGCACTCAGGAAAAGTGGAGTAAATATGTAACTGACTGGTACCCAAGAGATGGAAAGAGAAAGAAGGGAAGACAACCCAAGAGATGGGAGGACGAGTTGAAATTAACAGCAGGCCCCTTTTGGAGAAGGGTCGCCAGAGATAGAACTAAATGGAAATTGTTGGAGGAGGCCTTTGCCAAAAGGCACACTGAACTCAGAGATATCCTCTAAACAGGGGAAACATATCTTCCACAACTATTCAAGATCAGGATAAAGGGCTTATAGATTGATTGAACCTAGAGCACTAGCCAACATTTAAGAAACGGTTTGTAATCAATACCACTTTCGGTCTACGAAAACACTCAAACTAAAAGAGTGTCTTCACGCCCATATCCGCGAAGAGCTAGATAGAGGCACAACCAGGGCACTCACGACTAGCCGAAGACACTAAAGTCCCACAATGGGATAAGTAGCAAGTCTGTCGCCAACCGGGCATACCTATATCCAATACCGAGCAACATTTTTTTATTACAAAATTGGAAAAAACAAATTTTCTTCTTGCTGCCTGACTCGGGAATTGAACCAAGGACGTTATGCAGTCAAGTCCAACACCTGGACCACTAGATCACAGAGGCAAAAATTAAAAAAAAACAATTCATAACTTTTATCCGACGCAAAATACAAGATGCATGGTACGTTATAGTAAGTAAATCATGAAACTGGTTCCCTCCACTGCAGTCCCATTCACAGGCTGGTGACGTTATGACTGCGGACTGTTTTAAATGAATGTTTCTTAAAGTAAATATTTCAAATTATATTTAAAACGCATTAATATTTAAGCCTTTTACTCCCTTATATTAGAATTTGCCGATCTTTTCAAAGTAAATCTGTATTCATATACCTACAGCAATTAAGGACTTGTAGAACAAATGTTGTTGGTTTTGATGTACTGAAGCCGCCCTAGAAAGGTCATGCGTTAGGTACCGGTAACCCTGTATATAAATCCACTTTTTGCAAAAACTTGTTACTGGGTGAGTGACGTAATTGCAATATCATAGTAGACTAGAAGAGGCTAAATTTGCCGCCAAAATGCATTACAAAGTGAATGTCCGATACAATTTCAAACAAAGTCTTCGGTTCAGTAGTTATTTTATTACAGATATCAAGGTCCTGAGTAGATATTATAATAATTAGAGGTACGAAAATTTTAATACAGTAGATATTAAACATACCTAATAATTATACTGACCAAAGTCATCAGCAAACTTAAAGCTTTGTATCAGTTGCATAAAATTCTTATTACACGCTTTTTTTAGGTAAAGGTATCTACTTTCCAATATTTACTTTTTTTATTACTTTCTATTACGCTATAGCCGACAGGCTTCACTTTAAACAGCATTATTAGGGCTTTATAAGTGAAGATGAAAAAGTCTTAACTATTTAGGAACCTTACAACCAAAAAGTTGCTGAACGTAAACTTAATACAGACTTTTTGTCTTTAGCTTTAAGCCCTGATGATGCTGTGAAAAGTAAAACCGGTTGGCTAAAGCGTAACATGAAGTATTAAATAATTAGTATAGTGGAAAAGTACAAGCGTTTACCGAAGAAAGTGAGTAAACAATGGAGTTCCACCAATTGCCGACGATAACAAGTATAGGTTCTACCGTCTTTGGGTACACCTGATTCAATAAAAAAACTTCAAAATCTGACTCTTGTATAAAAGTTATACCTACGTAGCGTAACATAACAAAAATATTTACGTCGAATTAAGAATTTCGCCCGATGTTAAGGCTGTTGATAAAAAAAATATAGTAATAGTTCATGTTTGACATGGCTAAAGACCAACTGTCATCAATCAATCCTATTAATATTATAAATGCAAAAGTTTGTCTGTTTGTTTGTTACTCCTTCACGCAAAAACTGCTGAACCGATTTTCATGAAATTTTGTACACACATAGACGGTAACTTGAATTAATACATACCATAGTTTTTATCCCGCATCAGTGTTCCTCTGACTACGCGCGCAACACCGCGGGCAACAGTTAGTATGATCTAAAAATGATCGCAATATGAAGTTAAGTTATCAGTATTGTACGTACCTTGAAAACTGTTCCTCATTGAACCAATCTGGCATATCCATGTCCTGAGAGGTCGGCAAGGTCTGGACATGAGTCTGATCATTTAGAAGGTTTGCTACGAACTCTTCAGCTGAAAAAGATGCCATTTTTATTTGTGGGTTTTAAGAAGCGTTGAATCTCTGAGCAATACTTCTTTGCACGATCTTTGCCGTTCCTAATTGTAAGTTCTTTTTTATTATTATTAACTCTTTATTATACACAACAAAAAAAAAATACAGTAAAACTTAAGACTAAAATAAACATAAGTACAAAGGGCGAGCTTATCTGAATTGATGAAATTTCTTCCAGCCAACCCGTTAAAGGAAAACAATAAATGAAATATGTAGACCTGGTGTACAAAACAATACAAAAAAAAAATAACTACATACTAAATACCATTACATATTAAACATAATACATACCGAAATATAACTATCTACACGAATAACTCTAAAAACAGGTTATTTTAATTGTTATTTGAAAGAAACTAGGGTTTCACATTCACGAATCTCACTAGGAAGCGAGTTCCATAACCTAACAGCATGAACTGTAAAGGAGTGCGAATATGCAGCAGAATGACTTGAGGGAAATCGCAACTGAGTACGGACAGATGAACGACAGGGGAATCGTGTGAATGTAAAAAAATTAAATGAAATGAATGACAACGGATGAAATAAAATTTTGAACAGCAAACAAAGGATGTGAAATTTTCTGCGCTGTTGTATAGACAGCCATTGCAACTTATTTCGGATTTAATTTCATAGATTTATTTGAGTTTTAATGATAAAAATCAATTACATCTGTTAAGAGCTAAGAGATTTATGTAGAATTGATAAACATAGACTAAAGTATGCCAAGGTTATTTCCCCGTGTTGATCCGGGCGCCTTTGCAGAATAGACCATCTGCCTTCATGCCAGGCAGCCCGTAAAAGGCGAGTATAGGTGACATCCTACTAAGTGGTAGAGTTTCGCAACGACTCGCCCGGATTGGTACCATCGCTTTACCTATTTCTGTCGCCAAATTGTCCAATGCTGGAAGGGTAAGGTAGCTGGTAAACTTACTTTTGCTCGAGGCCTAACATCCCGGCCTCAGGTTAGCAACGCACCATTACCACCTTTGATATCTCTAGCGGCGTGAATTTCTTACCATCAGGAAATCTATCTGCGTTTGCCTTCCATTATTATAAAAGAAGGTTAAACCTGGTATTACAGCTTTACAGTCCACTGTGATATAGACTATTATATCCACTTAACTTAACTCTTACTTTAGTCTTTGTTTATTAATACGAAAGTGTTTGCCGTTTTTTTGAAGCAACAAAAAAAATTACACAACTCTCTCTCTCTGTTAAAATGATTTTCACAGACTTTTGTATCATTTTTTATTGAAGTTATTTAAAAACTGATTATAAAAAAAGGCGCAACACACTTAAATAATAATTCGTCGTTTTTTAGCCGTGTTTTACATTTAAAAAAACGCCATCTTTTGGAGGTATTCGTATTATAAATCTTATGATTGTTTGTTAGCATCGTCTGTGAAAAATTTCCGTCTTCCCTTTTTGACTAAAAGATAATATGGTGGCAAGTTCTACAAATCTATATATTTTATATGTAGTCTAAATTTAAAAAAAAACTTTTTATTTTAGTGTTACCTAAATTGAAAAGAATAAACATGCTTTCGCATTTTAAACAAAAAAAAATGTATCGTCTGTGAAAAATATCTGTCCTCCCTTTTTGACTCAAAGATAGGTATGGAAGCAAATCTTACTGTCTACAAATCTATATATTTTAGTCGTGGTGTAAAAAAAATCTTATAGTCTTATCGTAAATTGAAAAAAATTATCATATTTTTCGTATTCTAAACAAAAAAAAATCTTACCTTTAGAATTCATGATTTCTTTTGAAATAAAACACAACCTCTTTACGCAAAGATTAAGTTAACATTAAACAGGATCAAGGATTTGCACTTATTAAAATGTATATGTTTAAGTATTAAAGCAATAATAAATTAAAGACTTAAGTACTTGTACTAGATATGCCTAAAGTCAGTGAGCGTTAAGTTATAGACATGACATACAAAAGAGCTTTGTCAAAGATAAAATAAAATAAAACTGCAAAAACCGAATCCAACCATTTCATTGGGTTATTAAAACTTAACAAATGTTCCCACATTAATTTTATCAATAATTCATTTCATCCTAATCGTAGTTTTTGATGAATATACATAATTTTTTCACTCATTTTGAGATCAGTCAGTCAGATCATGATAAAACTAATGTGGGTCCACCTCTAAATTACGACATGTCTTTCTAAAAAAAACATAAAAATCGGTTTGGCTATTGGCCCAGTTATCGCGTAACTTCAAATTCAATATTACATCGCGACGTTGAGAAAAATAAAAATAATACCGTTTTTTTTTATTGAATCAGGAGTTACTTTGCGGAAATCCATTGTAACAGATGTAAAATAAGCCTTTAATTTGCTAATTCCGCGTAAGCAGTGTAACTGTTGTGGCAAATAATCCTCCTCCGGGTCCTCCGGGTCTGGGTGTTTATCAAATTTATTCTGGTATCTATTTAAGTATTTCTATGTATTAGTATCGTTGACTAACACACATAACACAAACATATAATTTGCTTACTTTGGGGTTAGATTCAATTTGTGTGAGTTGTCCAGGGATATTTATTATTATTATTATCATACTTCCAAGGTATGAAACCTTGGCTACCAATTCTGGATCTAATGACGGACTCCCATGAATATCGAAAAAATCTCTATCTTTTATATACATTATAAAATTATAATAATACATATATTTTTTTGTATATGATATATAAAAAAATGAATGACATATTTGTATTGATATGCCTCGATTAGTAGTACTACTGACTTCCTTCATAACGTTACGGCTGGTCCAAAAACTAAGTTACGCGAGAGTCTTAGTTACTCACGTCCAATCTTCAGCTTAGTAGCACACCATTAACATATTTGGTGTCTACAAACTCTGTGTATTACCAAAAATCCGTATGATGCTTTGCTTTTGTGTTACATACTAAGAAAAAAAATACACACAGTACATCTAAAAAATAAGTCTGTTATGTCTACTTTAAGAAGTCTTTGTAAGATAACTAACCATACAGTTTAAAATTGCAGATCAGGAAATCAAATATGTTTTACAATTTAATTATATACTAATTTCTAGTTCTCGGAACGAGTTCGAAAAAATAAAGAAAATTAATATATTTATAACATACTCTGGATTTGGTAGAGTTTGACATATGACGTCAATACGAGGAATAAAAACAAACTTGCTGTGCATGGGTCTCGTCTCCTCAGAGTCAGCCGTTATTTCCTGGCCCAATGCATAATACAATAAACTTCCCGATATATCGGGTATAATCTGTGTTCCCGACTAAATAAATTTAAAAATGTGTCAACGTGAAATTGTATAAAAAAGGTTAAGTACTATACAATTGTTGAATATCTATGGGTAAGAGGGCTTGGGATTAATTTCTCTTAAGGGTCCATGTATGCTAAAATACGTCAGCAATATAACATTTTTTTCATACAAAGCAATTATGGATCTTGGTGACAAAAATACACAAGATTAACATTAGGTAATATGCTTTATAAGACCAGTGTTTCCAAAACACGATTCATTTCACTTTGCTCGATAGAAAGAAATCAAAAAGTTAACCCCTTTTTTGAAAGCAAAACCCTTTGTCTACTTCAATTATGAAAATATCGACACCAGATTTAAGATAAACATAGATAAGTACTATACCTAAAAGATAAGTGTTTCAGTTTTTATACTTTTTTCCAATTACTTTTATTGTGTCAAAAATAGTGATTTGTCGCTTAAGACATTTACTTTAGAGCGCTATATTTCATAGTAATCATGGAGTGCGAGTGCGGCGGTTGGCTCTTCTGGCTGACTAAGTATGGGGCCTTAACACCAATCTCTTCTTAGTAATAATGTATGATGCATTACTAATTATAAAGAATAACCCGTGTTGGTCAATATTATTTTCATCTTTTCGAGTTACTTTAACACACTTGATATCTAAGGGTTAAGAAGCTCAGTATCCACTTTATAGCAACACCTCTTACCCCTTCGATAAAAGAATTGTATGATCAACAAGATCGAATACTTTTGATAAATCAAGAAATTCCCGCATCAATGTTGTTGTAAATATTGCAAATCGCTTCGAATAGTGCGATATCCGTAGATTTATTCTTCTGGAATCCGTTTTGTTCCGAGCATATCTTGTATTTATTAAAAAAATGTTTAATCCTTGAATACATATTTTCAAATGTTTTAGAAAAGATTGGGATCAATGTAATGGGCGACAATTATCTAATATTTTTTTATCTCCTTTTTTAAACATAGGTTTAACTATTGATCGTTTCAATCGTGCCGGAAAACATCTCTCTACTCTAAGACAGATTTATGATGTGTGTAAGAATTGGAAAAATTTCAGTAGCTACTGCTTTCGGAGCCTATTCAATACAAAAAAAACAAATCTTTCATATTTATTACTATATCACATTAAAATCCGCAGCGAAGGCAGGTCAGGTCGCTAGTAATAGGTATATAAACTCCAGGTAGGTATTTTCTTTAGAATGCAATGTTTAATTTCGTAATATCTTTTGAATGGATTGTCGATTTAAATAATAGAAAAGGTAATCTGCAGGCTTTAAAGCAGTCTTGAATTTGAAATATTTTTTTTGAATAAGGATTAATATGGCGGTATGGATAACATGCTCCGAATACGGTCAATATTTTTATTAAATTTTAAAATGTATTAAATTAGTATACTTAATATGTAAGTATCTACTAAAGACGTTTTCTAGCAATTGTTTACACCTTGTATTACATTGTTGAAGTTGTAGTAATGATCCCTGTTTTTTTAGTTTTAAATATGTTCATCAGGGATATTGTCGTCTTCTAAAGGTGAAATAATGTTTCAAATCGGTTCAGTAGTTTTGGAGCCTATTCAATACAAAGAAACAAACAATCAAACCTTTGCTCTTTATTATCAGCAAAGTTATTAGTATAGATTATTGCCTTAGTAAAAAAAGGTAGCATTTTTTGTAAACAAATTTCATTCGAAAATTAGCGATTGTACCTCCCTACTCTTCCTTGAAATTCAAGTTTACAGTAGTATATGCAGTTTTTCTTTAAGTCTGCACCTTTCGTGACCAATATAACAATTTATTTTATTTATTCGGAAAACAAACATTGATATACAATGAATTACGGACTAACTGTAACAATAGCCTAACATCCACATATAAAATATAAGATTTAATACGACAGTTACAGAAATATTTAATTATTAACTCTAAAGGGAAAAAAAGAAAGAAAAAATAAATTTGAAAAATAACTAAAAATAAACAAAATAAAATCAGTTACGAAATAGAGTTCAATTCTGAGTGATTGTTTTTTGGGTATATCTGGTGACGTATTAAGCAAATCAAACTTCGGGATTACATCTAATTCGTTATATTGCTTGCGAACAACCTTGTGAAAAATAAATAAATAAAAAAAGTAAGTATCTTCACGCCCATATCACCGACTTGGTAGGCAGAGGCACAACCACGACACGCACGACTAGCCGAAGACACTAAGTCCCACAATGTGATAGGTGGCAAGCCAACCAAAGTAAGCAACTATATGCTTGTGTTATGGGTGTTAGTCAACAATTCATAGAGACAGAAATACTCCAAAAGATACCAGAATAAATTTAATAATAAGTTCATGAAGAACGTACTGGAACAAGTAACAATTGTAGATTTTTTTTATCTTTTCATAAATGTTCATATCATTAGCATTCATAACGAAATTTAACTGCAGAAAACATAAATGTATATAATTAATAAAAATAATGAACAGCAAGGGACACAAAAGTCAACCAAGCAGAACACCTGAAGGAACACAAATCCAAGTAGAACAAAAGCCATAAGCAACTACTATTACTAATACCCATTTTTACATAGCAGCAAATCGTATAAACACAAAATATAAAATTAGCATTCATTTCCACCGCAAAATATTTTTAAGTGTTCGCCTCTGTGGTCTATATTCTAGTTGTCTAGTGTTACACAGGAGACCCGGGCGAACCCCCCCCCC
>NJDD01000391.1:0-37154 GCA_002245505.1 Calephelis nemesis
AGTCATTCCAAAAAAAAAAAAAAAAAACAAAGTATAAATATTTTTTCTAACTTTAATGGCACGATCTTCTTAAATATGTATGTAAGAAAGGCTCTACAAAGCGAACATTGTTTATGACCATTATTTAAACATTTTTTTTCACTCACAATTAAGACAGCTGTTCGAGAAAATTTCGTTACTTAACAAATGTTTAACTTGTTAAAAATTAACTTTAATAAAACTTTCCAACGGGAATAAATTATTTATAGTGTTTAGAATAAAAAAAAATTTTTCGAGTTTAAAAAAAATATTTAATACCTTCAATGATTTAATTGATGTACTGTACTCGCTTTTGACGCCACGCGCGCAACCTTAAAATGTCGCTCACATACCTATTTTCAGCGTTAAATTAAAATTATAAATAATGGAGACAGAGTTCCAGGAGTAGGAGTTTTTTGTTGGAAATTTCTTTCTCTTTCAGAATATTTTTTTTAAATTTTTTAATATGAATATTTTATTAAATATTGCCAAAAAACGAGATAAATTGTTTATAACTTTTGCATTTTTTATGTGCTAATACACGCCTTTGGCACATTTTTCTAGATGTCATACCGGATCCAATGAGATATCGCACATAATTTTTAGACTAGTATCTCTAGTTTGTACCATTTTTAACTTATCGACCACTAGTAGCGGTTGCGTACCTGTTACATTTGAGATAAATTTAAAAAATCGTAATTGCTATTACTGTTACAATATGTAAGATAAAAAAGCGGGTCTGATTAACTTTAAACTACACAGACCTATCCATAGACACCCTTATGGATTTGATGAAAAAAAAGTATGGGGAACCTCCAAAGTTTGTTTTGTTCCTATTTTTGTGTGAAAATCTTATTGCGATTCACTAAATATATCGACGTACCAAGTTAAACCAAAATAGCTTTTATAGTTTTGGAAAAAAGTGGCTGTGACATAGGAATAGACAGACAGTCTCTGCCAAGCCATTTCAATACTTACTTATAATATAATTACTAGATTAAAGCTTGTCACCGACTTCAATTCTATTAGTTAATCGTACATATAAATATTAGGTAGTATATATCAATATTGAACCTTAATCATTTTTTACCTTTTGGTTTTGAAGCCGGGTTTTTAACGTACTATTTCTATTTAATATGTTTTAGTTTATTGCTGATATGATTTAATTTCATAATCTTATAAGTAATGTCTTTATGGCATGGTATACGGCTGTATAAAATATCACCTTACTAAATATCTTTATAGCATGTTGCTTAATGCTGATGTGTCTGTAATCTTGTCACTAAGACATTTAAGCCGATCAAATTTACAGGCGAGATTTAATAAAAATATTTAATTTTAATAAAAAATGAGCCTACCTTAATAATTTTTTTATGAGATCAATTCGAAACTATTTCGCATCAAACAAAAAAAGAATTACGTAAATCGGTTCAGAAACCTCGGCGAAATCGGTGTACATGCATAAGCCAAATTAAGAACCTCCTCCTTTTTTGTAGTCGGTTAATTAAACTTAAACGAGTAATTAATCTTTCTAGAAATTAATGCCCTTGTAGAAATATCAATTTGCCTCTTATTATTATTGATATTTAATATGATATCAAATCTGTGCTTCAGCGATCCGGCCTCGGACTTGACTTCTTGGGGTCCCGGGTCGATCCCAGGGTCGGACAACAAAAACATAGGAAATGTGTATTTTTAATTTTGTAATGTAAAAAACGTTGCCCACGATTGGATATGTGCCCCTTTGGCCACAGGAACGTTGCCCAGAATTGGATAATATCCAATTATATGCCCCGTTGGTGAAATACTTGTCACGTATAACATTGTAAAACTTAGTGTCTTCAACTAGTCGTGGGTGCTCTTTTTGTGCCTCTGCCTACATCTTCGGAGATATAGACCTAAAGATACTTAATATGATAGCTATAATAGCTTAATTTAAGGTGGTGAAGACACTTTTATAAAAAATAAGTAATATAATAGTTTCTTAAGCGACGCTTACTTATGTACCTACTTTTGAAAATGTCTAAATCTGGTGACATTTATTGGGTGTAAGGTTCTTAGAATTATATACCACCTTATATTGTTCCCACTTGCATGTAACGGTGAAAATCTAGAACGTAATGTAGTTTCCCTTTCAAATTGTGTTGACAGATTCCATTTTGCATAAATACTAAAATAAATACTACTAAAGCCGGCAGAAGTGAAAACTTGAATGTCATTGACATTTTGGAATGGTTAGGGAATAATTTTGCACATATTGCTTTAATTATCAGTATGAAAGTACTAAGTTCTGGTAAAAAAAACACCAAGGCGGCAACATTGAATACCCTGTATTTTGCAGCTGTCAGCCGCGTCCGGTAGTTTGTTTACAGCTTAAGTTATCATTAATCCATAACTGATAATAACAGAATTGCTTGAGTACCTTGTTTACGACATGTTCCATTAACATTTATTTTTAGATCGAATATCATAGAGTTTATCATGAAATGGCGTAATGATGCTTAAAATAGTATAATTACTTTCCTAGAACAATAATATCTAGATAGTATTCTAATCAGATAATGCGTAACTGTAAAAACTAAGGATAACATAAGATTGAATTAAAAGTGACTATTATAAGTCTTTTGAATCAATTTGTTACATTTAATAAATTCTTCAATAGTTATACACTCATACCAACCACATACCAACCACATACCAACCAGACATTACTTTTTAATTTGTGATCGCCAACATTATCTGACATCAATGATGGTTTATTGGGGACTTAGCTGTTAGGAAGCGACCGAGCCATATTTTGTGAAAAGTATCTATGTTAAAGCATTGGCACAACTATCAAGTTACGATTGCGCTATATTTTTTTGGAACGCCAATATTTTGAAACATTGACGCTTAACATTTTTCCCGTTTAGGGAAGCGTATTTCTTTTGATAACTCTCTTCAAAGTTTCAAGAACTTAAAAAAACGCAGTGTATAATGAATATTCACTGCATTAATACTCGTAGATCTATACTTATAATAAAACTGTAGAATAGTGAATTCTGTACATTAAAGATAGGTAGGTATAGATAAAAAAGGAAAAGAATAAAGACAGGTCATGACTTCGAGATGGTCCCATAATAATTTTGTCATGATCCGACTAGTACTTTTTGAGTTATACTTAATAATGCAGAATTGATCACTAATGTGGTCCTCAAGATAAGTGAAAAATTTATGCGTTAACAGAGTAACGAGTAGGATAACCTGTAAAATGTACTTTAAGCCTAGAACCCTTAAAACATGACAGAGACGCACCTATAACATCTACAATGTCTACCTATCGGTCTCGATTGTCATTTATCTTCAGGAGAGATCTGAACTTATTGTTTTATCTAATAAAAAAAATACTCGATTCTGATCAGTCTCGTTGTTCGGATTTTGGTTTAGCTTCAATCAATCCAGTTCTAGTGCTGGTGTTAAAACTAGCAGAGCCATGGGTCAAACTTTTGCGGCATCGCAATTTTATTTTCTTTGAATGCAAAAGTGCATGCGAATAAAATAATAAGATAAAATAAGCCGTTCATTAGTGTAATATATATTTCTTTCGTTTTAATGGTTCCATGGTTAAGAACATTGCATTGAAAAAGATTATCCTATGTTACCCTCTACGTGTGTGCCAAATTTCATGAAAATCGGTTCAGCAGAAGAATAATATTTATTTAAAAAAAAGATGTCCGTACAAGATTTTTTAGGCCACCCATTTTTAATATTATAATTTTTTTATAAAATATGTTTTATCTTGTTATCAGCTCCGTGAAGGTCTAAGGTTCGGATTTTAGGCCATGTTTCCTCAGCAACCAGACAGCTCCAATTACAAAAACAAGAAATTGTATTAAAAAAGAATCTTTCTTCCTGAAGGTACTTAAGAAACCAAAATGATCTCAAACTAAAATATATCTGTTCATACCTATCAGAGTTGAAAGCATACGCTACATAACTTTAAGCTGTAGGGTTATTCTTGAAGCTCGATTCATGCAATATTAGAAATTGGAATCGACTCTGTCAGTTCAGGTACTCTTGAACACAATACTGGCGAATCATTAATATTTAGTTAATTGGTAAACAATAAATTATTTTATCGGATTTATTGAACTTATTTGTAACTAAATGTTAATAATCCGCTAGGAAGTATTAAAATTACATATTAAATAAATAATTATCCCTGGACTTGTTACTTGAACACAAATTGAATCTATTCCCAAAGTAAGCAAATTATATGCTTTTATTATGGGCGTCAGTCAACGATTCTAATACATAGATAGATATACTTAAATAGATACCAGAATAAATTTAATAAACACCCAGACCCGGTAATGAAGAGATCTAAATGTTCATCACACAAATGCCTGCCCCCGTCGGGAATCGAACCCGAGCCTCGCGGTTGATCGGTGTGGTTACGCGTGTACGTTATCCATTCGATGAATTTCCATTTCACATGATATCGAGATTTAAGAGTAGGTACTTAACTCTTTTTGCCATAGAATGAAATCATAAAATGTATTGCTATTTTCCTCCTATCGTAGGCTGCAGTCATCGATTTTTTAACCGTTTTCCGTTTTCTCAGTCCCGCCCGTATATTTTTTTATGTATATAAACCAATTTCTCAGAGGTTTCTGAACCGATTAACGTAACTCTTTTATTGTTTGAAGCGGAATCGTTTCGAATTGGTCCAGTAAAAATTTGATTCTGGTACGCCCATTGATTTTTATTTTGACCATTTTTGTATATACTTTCACCTATCCTGATGTCAATTTTTATTAAATTGAATCAAATCTCCCAAGTAATCCCAAAAGAATCTCCCTTTCCCCTGTTGGTCCGAGCTCCTTTGCAGAATAGACCTTCTGCCTTTCTTGCCAGGCAGCTCGTAAAAGGCGAGCATAGGCTTATCATCGCTAACACCGTGACATCTGACTAGGTGGTAGAGTTTCGCAGCGACTCGCCCGGATTGGTATCACTGCCTTATCTATTCCTGCCGCCATAACGTCATGACGTGTTCCGGTTCGGAGGGTAAGGTAGCCGGTAAACTTACTTTTGCCCGAGGCCTAACATCCCGACCTCAGGTTGACAACGCACCATTACCACCTTTGGTGTCTCTAGGCGGCGTGAATTTCTTACCATCAGGAAATCCGTCTGCTTGTTTGTCTTCCTATAACATAAAAAAAAGTAAATTCGATCCACTTAGGCGACTTAGTGACAAGATTACAGAAACATCGGCATTCAACAACAATCAACACGCTATAAAAATATTTAATAAGGTTATTATATTATTTATAGCCATATACCATGCTATAAAGATATTTACTTATACAATTAATAATTTAAATCGTGTCAGCTATAAACCAAAAAGTATTAAATTAAAATAACTACGTTAAAAAACTTTAAATCTAGTAGTCAGTAGCACATATAATAAATATCAAATCTTTATTGTTTTTTACTTTTTAACTTTGGAGTCCGTTTTCATTAACGTAGTCGTTCTTATCATTTAATAGAACTTTATTTATATCAACTAAATTAGTTACATGTATGTTTTATCAACCGAGTTTGAAAAACGAAGGTTATTTGTTCGACTCCTGTATTTTTTTTTCGATTTTTCCCTAATTTGTATACCTCTTTTTCTATTTGTATAAGCACTTCCGAGATGGTCACAGTACCACCAAGTCAGGATCTAATAACGGAATTCCCAAAATCGAGCAAAATAATATTTTTTGTGTTCAATGGACTTATTTATAGAAATCGAATTTGGTTTCTTGCAATTTTGTTGTGCTAAAATAATTTTAAAATTACTTTATGATCACTTTTTAATCATTGCTTTATTGTGAAAATTTTTATCCTCCATTGGACGTAACTAATTAGGTATAGTGATTTCAGTTATAATCCGTACAATAATATCTCCAAAACATTTAGTACACTGACGTATCAGTGTCAGCGTCCAGTGGGGCAATTCAGTATCTTTTTAGTGATGATCACTGGTTACAGTGTACATCAAATAACGTGATTTATATTTCCTATCTTCAGTGACCAACAAAAATACAATAGAGATGGCAAATACAATTGACATTTGACAGCTATTTGATGTACACTACCCGGTGATCATCACAAAAAAGATACTAATTAGCCCCGTAAAGCCATGAGTTGTTTACGAAATTTATGACACTTTGGTCTATAAACGTGTTTCTCTTAGTTACCAACAGAGGCGCTGTTCAAAGTTTTCATACAAATAATTTACGGAAACGGTACCGAGTATAGTAAACTTGACAAGCCTTAAACTTATGGTAAGGCCTGTTACCTAGAAGTATTAGTAATTAATAAACTGAAATCACTGATAACAAAATAATGATAATAACAAAAAATTTGTTTACGACAATATGTTCTACTGAAATTTATTTTTAGATCAAATATCATAGAGTTTATCATAAAATGGCGTAATATTACTTAAAATAAACTTTCCTAAAACAATAATATAAAGATAGTATTCTAATCAGATAAGGCATTACTATAAAAACTAAGGATCACATAAGATTGAATCAAAAGTGAATGGAAGTCATTTGAGTCAAAACATTTGTAATATTTAGTGAAAAGATTTTATACCTTAATACGTAAGTGTTCAGTTTTTTTTTGCTACATAAGTCGAGTAGTAGGTACGTGTCCCTTTTATCAGGACAGAGGGTTCATCATTGTTTTCTTTTAATTTGGTCGCCTCTGTGGTCTACCGGCCTAGTTGTTGGACTTGACTGCACAAGCTCCCGGGTTCGATTCCCGGGTCGGGCAACAAAAAAAATTGAGTTTTTCCAATTTTCTAACAAAAAAAAGTTTCTCGGGATTGAATATGTACCCGGTTGGCGATAGGCTTGCCACATTGTGGGAATTACTGTCTTCGGCTAGTCATGGGTGCCCTGGTTGTGCCTCTGCCTGCCTCATCGGGGATATAGACGTGAAGATACTTTAATTTGGAGGGTATAAAAGCCGGTTTATTGATGCAGGACGCTTAACAATTCAGTTGCAAGGCATTACCACTTATTATATATTTTTATCCTGTTAAGAAATCAATTTGCTTATTCCCCCCCCCCCAAAAACGTACTAAATTTTGTGTACTACTACTATGGTTTTTATTACAGGATGCATCGTCAAACTACCACTCCAACCTACCGATTCACTCAGCCTCGGCCGAACACTTGTTTTGCTACGAATCGTTACAACAACCCAATACCTTGCTTCGGGCCACAACCGGCACCATTGGTATCAAGCCCCTGCTTTGTATCTTCTGCAGCTTTACAAAGAATAGTCCACTCTACTCCAATACCACCACAACGTCGCCATGACCCATGCTTTCGATGAACGGCATACTTAAATGTTTTTAGAAAATTTGGAATCTCATTATCTTTAGCCGCTACTTTAAGCTTTTGTAATAAATACATAATAAATATGTTACGATCCGACATAATTAAAAGTTGAATTAATAATATTTATTTCTGATTATCCATAATGAGAACTAACATTTAATTTTTATTTAGTAGACATCAGATATTGATTTAATATTATCGATTTTATACCTAATCGTTTTGTGAGGCTTGAGATTTATTTGTGGGAGTTGGATAGTAAAATCTTAAATGGTATTTTAATATTCCTTGTCAAGTTAGGACTTGGAGGCTTTGTACTAGATATGAGAAAATATTAATCTGTTATTTATAGATACTTTTATGTGTTACTTTTCGAATCCCAGGTCGGGCAACAAAAAAGTTGAAAATGTATATTTTTAATTTTCTAATTAAATAACCGTGCCCGGGATTGGATATGTGTCCGGATGGTGATAGGCTTGATCGGAATAACACCATCGATGAAGGTGGCTTGTCACCTATACACATCGAAGATGTTAGGGGTGTGTTACTTATATTTTTTTATTGGAAGGAAGTAAAAAAGTAAATGGCTCTCCATAAGGTAAAAGTCAAATTTTATGTGGGTGTTTTGGTATCTCACTGTTCCGTGGCCAAGGTGCTATGCTATGTCAAATTTAGAACTCTACCAGCGAAGCATTAAGCGGAATATGAGAGCGAAAGCTAAATATGATGGCAGGAATAGGCAAGGCGCTGGAACATTACCAGCAAAAAATGCTGTACAATTCTCTACCACCAGGAACTAAAATGGGGTTGAGACCTTAAGTTGTTTGTACTACCGACTACCTACCCACTAAAACCAGAGAACAAGTAGTTACACGATACGTTGACGTTGGGTTGTTGAATAGTGAAATATTAAGGCCCCATACTTAGTCAGCCAGAAGAGCCAATCACCGCACTCCCTCGTTCCAAGATTACTATGAAATATTGCGCTCGAAAGTTAACGTCTTAAGCGACAAATCACTATTTTTGACACTATAAAAGAAATTTGAAAAAAAGTATAAAAACTGAAACACTTATCTTTTAGGTATAATACTTATCTATGTTTATGTTAAATCTGGTGTCGATATGACTTAGTCTTTTGTGATCCTACTTATTCAAATTATGGTATATTAACAAACTTTCATGAAGACGAAGATGTGACATGTTAAAAAAAATTACTCTAAGTACAGCACTGTCAGAAACTGCTGTCAGGAGTTGGTGGAAACATATTGTAGGCACTTAGTTGAAAGGAGAATCCAGCGCTGTCCATGGATGAATATAGGTACAAGAGTTTCCATAAGAGAAAAAAATCAAAGAAATTAATATTCTAACTGCAACTTCCTAATATGTCTTAGAAAATTGAGTATGTGTTCAGAAGAATTTACGCTCATTTAAAAGAAATTGTTATAAGCCACTTGCACCTAAGATAGCCCAGTTCTTAAGATGGCCCAATTTCAACATTTTGAATTTTGTAAAGTTTCAAATAGTTTAAGTAGTAGCAGTTTAAGAGTAATTTAAATTCTTTCAAACTTTAAAAAATACAAAATATTGAAAATGGGCCATCTTAAGAACTGGGCTATCTTAGCCGCAAGTACCTTATAGAGAAAGAATAAAAATAATCTTACTGTGCATGGGTCTCGTCTCCACAGAATTAAGTATGCTTTCATAAGCCAATGTATACGTTTTAACAATAAACTTCTCGGTGAAAGACCTGCGCCATTAAATAAATTTAAAAAAGGTTTCAAAGTGAAATTGTTGTACTAAATCATTACTGGAAATGTGTGAAAGGGAAAATTGGAAAAATAATGTGTGATGTATTACTAATTAATTTTTATATAATAAGGAAGAAAAGACAAGACCGCTGAGTGTCTTGCCTGATGTTCTCAGTGTGTAGCAGCGTTCCGATCCGTTGTTATTTTTAATATTATAAAGACACGTTACAAGTGCCTCCTGTAAGGTGAACGTGAATTAAAAATATTTTTTATCATATCCTTTTCTCTTAGGTACCTACAGAAATACCAAAGACACGACAGAAAACAGAACACGATTTATTTTTTTTAATTATTTAAATTTGAATGTCCTTCTTATGCCAGACAATGAAATCAACACAATAAGATAAGAATAAGATTTCACCTACATATTAGTTCATTATCCTTAAATTGTGACATTCTAGATAGTTTCCCTTAAAGATAATTAATTTATCTAAATGAAACAACAATTAAACGAATATGCTATACATCTAGTCATCAACGTTTATTTACACTCAATAGATGTGATTCATAACAAACATGACCCACAATCTTCGTTTTCGATCAATTAAAACCAAAGTAGGGAGGTTGACGTAAGGTTTTTGACATAATCTGGCAAAATAATCTTCCTCGTTGTCATCGTTGGTTTACCAATCTAGAGATACAATTTCTACCCCCGACAGATAAATAAATGTGTGTCATATGGTTGACGTTTATGTATATGAGCGTTTGTCTGTGGCATCATAACTTTGGAATAGATAGATCGATTTTGATGTAACAAACAATCGCCTTGCCCATTCGTGCGGCCATAATGATAGTGTCAGTCATTATCATGATCTAAAAAAAGAATTGAATTATTAGTTGGACGAAAATTTAAAGAAGTAGGTGTCATCTAAATAAATGGTAAAGGTGCAAGTAGCAAGCACTATGTAAACAGATTATATATTGTTTGTCACTTAAAAATGGTATTGGGCAAGGCAGAAGTTAGGAGGTTTGCTAAAAAGGACTCCGATACATATAGCCTTAACCTAATAAATGAGGTGTTAATTTAAAAAAAAAACATTTCTCTATCATGGAAGCGACATAAAATTCTCTGGAAACGTTCTCTCTGTGAGCATGACGATGCTGCAGATTCAGTCGAGTTTTTTTGGTCATCAAATATTAATAATATGCCACTTATGTTACCCGAAAGCACCGGCGTATAAAGCATTCGAACACAATGTTTTTGGCAAGGAACTGAGTTTTCAGTACAATGTCCTTTGTGTTAAGTTCTTGGGAGGATTTGGGAGATTCTTTGATATGAGGATTGATTTCTTTGGTTCAGGTAACATTGAACCTAGGAACAAGAATGCCATTACGTCTCTTTAGACGTAAACAAATTCCTGCTTTGTTTGTAACTTTTTCATTAGGACAAATCTAACCTTAGTCTAATCTTATCTATTTTAAAATAAATATCTTTGACAAATCTTATATTTTCTTTTTTAAGTTAATTTTCCCTTTTCTGGGGCTCCGGCTGGCTAAGATCTTTAGGCCATGCTGTCACGTCTTTCGCCGAATTCCGAAATCGTTACACAAAGTCATGTCAGGGTCTTGAGTTAAGCGATGGCCGCGTTACGGAAATACACGATACATTCATTTCTTCATAAACATTTCACTTGTGCACTTTAACTGAACAAAATTGAACTAATTGCCTCCTAAATTAACTAATTTTACTCACAATTTCAACGAAGTTCAATAAATACGAAAAACCACGACTGAATCTTTCGCGAAAGAGCTAAAGCTCCTTTTCTTCTTTTCTCTGATTACTCTTTATTTGCATTAGTAGCCAGTGTTATCATAGTTTCTGTGATAGTCAAAAGACATTACACTACCAGCTTATTCTCCTCTGATGTGTAGGTCCAGGAGTCGTAATCACACATTCCAGGCGCAATACTTTTGTGTCTAAAACAATTGAATGGAAATAATGCTGTAGGTTATTATACTGACCATTGTTCCCAAAAGTGTTGCAAAGTTCAGATGATAAAGATTACAAGCAGTGAAACACAACCGGTTGGTTCCAATAAGTATTCTGAATGTTTGCAAAATATTTTTCTTTGACTGATCTGAAAAAAATATTAATTTTATTAAAACCCCAAACATCGTCTAATCTCAAATATCCCATCAAACCAAATCCCAACACACACACACACAAACACAAAAGACACCACTCAGCGATGAAGCTTATTTTCGCCAAAACCGCTCGGCGATAACTCGTTGGGTGGGCAGTGGCAAACCCCCTAATAATCGCAACAACCCTAACAACGAATCACCAAGTCGAAGGTTGGTTTCCCGAGCCGCAGCCCTTGGTATTGGTTTTGCAAATAAATAAAAATCGGGTTGAGCACTTTGCTCTCCCAAAAAGTTCGGTGTAGTTGTAAAAACCGCGAGCTTACCAATACATTAGCCTTCGCAAAAATAATAACAAATGGTCACGAACTCGCCTGCACGAAATTTAACTACAACTATTTTTTAATTATAGCCTCTAAGCCTCTGGAGGTATTCCTGTGATGAATTAGAACACTAATCAAATTAGGGTTACTTAAAATAAAGAAATCTTATTAGTAAATCGCCTCTGTGGTCTAGCGGTTCAGTTGTTGGACTTGACTGCAAGAGATCCCGGGTTCGAATCCCGGGTCGGGCAACAAAAGAAAAATTGGATTTTTTAAATTTTCTAATAAAAAATGTTGCTCGGGATTGGATATGTGCCTGGTTGGCGATAGGCTTGCCACCTTGTGGGACATTGTGGGATACAGTGTCTTCGGCTAGTCTTGGGTGCCCTGGTTGTGCCTCTGCCTACCTCTTCGGGGATATAGGCGTGAAGATACTTTTTTTTATTAATGAAATGTTTTAATTCATTTTGTCATTTTTACAAAAAAACCATCTTACCGCACTGAAAATCTATAAGACTTTTAACTATAAAAAGGTCAGTTCGCTCCACTTCTTTTCTAATATTATCATCTATATAACATCCAAGCGCATACCAGTATAACATTAGTGTTCCTTTCAATACTTCTAGCCATGGATAATCTGCCTGAAATACATTTTAATCTAAAACCTCAAATCATATATAACTTTAGCTTGCAACACAAAAGAGTTAGTTCTATTAACCTTACTAAAGACTTTGCGTCTTATTAATAAACGTAAACTAATGTAGGAGTAAAGCTCTTTATGATATAGTCTGTATCACGTAGAAATAAAATACCAGCTTAAACTTTGGTGGAATTCACTAGTTGTTTTTTAATAAGACGGTTAATTGCTTAATCTAAACTAAATTTAAAGTTATGAATACCAAAACTCAATTGTTCAACTCAATATTTTACATAAAAACTAAACTCTTATTTTTATCTCTTTTTCTTTTATTCTGACTACATAAATTTACATTGCGTTAGACGTTATATACAATACAGCCATGTTCAGGTTAGATTGTGACAACTGAAGTTCTACCCGTAGTCAAAGGAAAATCCTCTGACTGAGGTTCTGGGTTCCCTGTGTAGACAAGACCACCTGGATTTTCGACTAGCTGATCTTAAGAGGCAAGCTTAGATTAAATTTTTTAAAATCAACAAGACACTGGTGGTTCAGGAGAGCTGTAAGCTTGTTCGGTGCCTTATCCACAATATCCGTAGAGCCAAAATCATTTTAAATATTTTAATCGATGTTGATCTTAGGATGCTACCTTGTGGTACCCTGAACTTAAACGAGAGATGTTCACTGATTGTAGACCTTATTTTTGTTGCGAACGCCTATTTTTAAGGCATTTTCATATCAAGTATAACTGTGATTCCCTGATAATTATTTTTTCAAGCTTTTGCAATATTGTATTTACGGGTTTAATGTCTAATGCTCTTGAAAGATCAAGGAATACACCAAGACATCTTTGACATTCGCACAAAAAGAGTAAATACGCTCAGTAACAAGAACTACATCTTTCGCCGATTTATGTCGTCTAAAGCCAAACAGCTAATTTACAATTAGTTTATACTTCTCTGATACTGAGAAGTTTATTGACTAATTTTTCCAAGATTTGTAAAACTGCACTCAGAGAGAATATCGGTATATAGTTCCCTGGCTCATTTGTTGCTTGCTAAAGGTGCTGTTAATGATAAGTGGTAACGGATAATCGATGTTTTTATACATGTTACAGTATAAGTAATATTAGTTTGAATTCATTAATATTTTAGGAGTAATTTGTGGTTTTAGTTGCTCATTACACATCACTAAATAACTTTGAGATACAAAATATTGACAGCAACATCTAATAAAGAAACATAATTACAATCTTAGCATGCATTAAAAATACTTACAAATATAGATCATGTAATATTTGGGTGCAAAATAGTATATTGCTTCAATTTAATTATAGGCGTTTTCCACAATTATTTTTTGAACTGTCCAAATTTCAAAGATCAAGAATTTTCATTTTATTTTATTTTAAAACAATGTCAGTAACGTCTATACACGCCACTATTATTTCAGAGGTGGAAAACATCAATGAGCATTAACCCTTAAATTCAGTTTTAACAAATTTGACAAAGATCAAAAAAAAAAGTTGCAGATAGACCCGCGTATTTGAAGTATACCCATACACCTGAACAGGCTAGAACAGGTCTATGCAAAAACTCATAAAAATCTCATAATAATCCTCGTCACCTCATCATCAAGGACTTCACAATGGTATAACAATAAGTTACAGAGATATTTGTAACAACAAATGATTACCTTATTCCTTGAAATGAGCGTGACAGTACTCACAGCGCTTGAAAACATTAACCAAAGTGTAAGCAGAATCTGAAACAATATTTAAAAAAGATAATGTCTGAAAAAGTTTCAATGAGTATGTTGTTCATACGTTCTCATAGGATTAAAAGAAATAAACATATAAAACTTTTGAGTAAAAGACAATTGAAATTGACAACTGAATTGAAATCTTACTCTTCTTAAATTAAATCTTCTTATATTTTGCACACAAGAAACACAACCAGACACATGTGTTAAAGAAGTACATAAAAAAATCAGCAGTTCTTTATTCCTATCCTATTAAGCATACCTCATATCACAGAATATCTAGCCATATGCTTGTTATTACTCATATATAATAAAATCTTGGCTACCAAAGAGCTGTAACGCCGTTTTTAATATGTAACTTAGTTAAGGCGAGATTACATCTTAAATAATAGCGAATACCAAATATTTACTGAATAACTGTAACTAACATACAAGTAAACTAGTGACGTTTGTGAGAAAAATATACATAGCAATGTGATACATTTGGTTGTTGCCATTATAAATGTTGTAGCGACTTTATAGCAAAGTAAGTAAGTATCTTCACGCCTATATCCCCGGCGTAGGCAGAGGCACAACCAGTGCACCCACGACTAGCCGAAGACACTAAGGCTCGCAATGTGATAGGTGGCAAGCCTATCGCCAGTCGGGCACATATCCAATCGCGAGCAACCCGGTTGCCCGACCCGGGATTCAAACCCGGGACCTCAAGAAGTCAAGTCCAACACTTATACCGCTAGACCACAGAGGCGACTTTATTGCAAATTTCCGTAAAACAATTTTTATTTGATAAACTATGTCTCCCTTCTAATCTGAGTCACGATGTAAATATATATATCACAAAGATTACTGACAAATGCTTAAATTAAAAAAAAAAGAGAGTAATGCACCTGAACACCATGGCTCTGTTCCAATAACTGAAGACATGTACAAAATTCGTCATACATTCTACAGAGAAATTTTAAATCGAAGGTACTGTCATATGTCAATTGAATATTAAAATAAAATGTTGGACGCAACATATATTTCACTAAGCCTTCACTTTCTTGCTCTTCAATAATAAAGTTATTGTGTTTTTTCTTCAGATCTTGCATTTGTTCTAGAAGGTGACTATTAACAATTTTCAAGAAAGATAAAATAATACACAAATGTAGTATCAAATGGGTTAATGTTAAGAAAATAGGAATTGTCATTATTAGAGCATAAGGTGGTGTGCTAAAAACAATTTCTAGAATAATCAGCACTGCAAAAAGTGACGCCTGTAGTGATATCCACACCAAAAGTTTGACAGAATACACTTTCACACTCTGTTCATGTATCTTAAGTCGACTCTCAATATTGTTTATTGACTGGTAAAGCAGAAATAATTTCTTGTCACTAAAGACATTGATCAATATCATCATAACATTCACAATCATAACATTGGTATCTGAGATTTCATCTACATTATTTTTAAGATCAAAAACTAAACTGAACTTAATCGCAAACAAATGAGATATAATAAAAACTAATATTATAATCAACGACCAAATTCTGCTGAGCCATCCGATTTCTAACAGAAATGGTTTTCTTAAGCCAAGGATGCTAGAAATCCAATTAAAAGGGCGAAAATAATAATAAAACATTTTCAGCTATCAGTTACAAGGTAACACAACTATTATTTGCCATGAAAGGAACTCATATAATGGACGATTTCAGGCGGTAAGCTTAATCGTATCTACGTGTCATGTCAGTTAACTATGGTCGATGTTAATTAAAAAACGTTATCTTCGTATGGTAACATAGGTTGCGCTATGTAATTATCCATGGAAAATAATAGCATTATTTCAAAATAACAGAGTTTATTTAATCTGTTATCATTTCATTAGGAAAAAGTTATAAATTACTACTTACTTACTAAGTTTTGCAGCGACTCACACAGCTGTTCAGCAACTTGCTTGACCTAACCAATTGTCTTACATATTCCTCCATCCATAATGACAGTGATATAATTCGTTCCGGAGGGTAAGGTAGCTGATAGACTTCCACAATTGGCCTAACACCTCGCCCACAAGAGAATGAGGTTCCTATAATATCTATGATGTCTCTGTCCTCGGTGATGTTTTACAATCAGAAAAGCCGCGTGCGTCAAAGTCAATGGAATTGACTTCGAACAAAAAAATTAAACAATAAATTATTTATCTAATCAATTCTCTGAACGCCATTACTGATAGCGAAAGTGATGATAGTGCAGTGTATGATAAACATTCATAATCGATTCTGAAGTTAACAAACGGACCTTCGTACATATATTATTAAACAGTGTTTTTTGTGCATAAAAAATGTCACACGGTAAGTGTCTTACGATATTTGCAAAGTGATTAAGTAGTCAAAGATTTACCCTCAAATTTAAACTTTGTATTGTATTGATTGATGATGTGAGTTACACAGGGTACATCTTTATTTATTCACACAGTCTATATCTTTCTTGTCAACACATTTAAGTACGGTAATATAAGTACCAGTAAATAGATGGCGTTGTAAATAGTAAGATAAAAAAATGTAAGAAATGGGTGTTGTCTCTCCGTCCTGGAACCTTGCGTAGTCAAACGCTAACTGTGGAACACAGACACAATTACGCAAACACAGAGGCAATGTAATGTAACTTACATTAATGTGTGTATAGTATATTGTACGCATTTTATTTAGTCATTTACAGCAAAATTTGAGTAACCCATTTAGAAATGGAGATGTTCACGTTCCATCGGATCCTCCGGATTTAATAACTACGGCAAACGCAAGCCTCGCTCCCAACCCAAACACAAACTCTCAAGAGACTACACTACACCGTCACCGCCGGTCTCGGCAACGAAGATCTTCTCTTGCACCCGGCGCCTAATGCCGAGCGACGAGCTACTACTCCTATATCAATTCCACCCAGTAACCAGAACGCAGTACCAATTCGAGGCTCTTGTTGCTGGCGTTCGCGTAGGGTCGTCAGTCATCACAGTCCAATCAATCTAAATAATGATGTCTTGGGCTGAGCATTCTGCTCGACCCACAAAGCTCGGTGGTGTTGTAAAAACTGTGGTTTTTAATCATTACCAATCAGGTAGTTATTTTCAAACAAAAATGGAAATGAGCCTACCGAAGCCTTGTCGCTAAGATATTTTTATTAGTTATCGAAAAATGACGGTGGTTGCCAGGTAACTGACCTAAATCTCTGATCTTCTATAGGTTATTGGAATTAGGCGTTACCTTCTTTAATGACGAGAGCGCTGCTTCTTCTTTAATACCGAATTTGGAGGGGCTGGTACGGGGAGTTTCGCAATTCAACTAGATTGCTTTCATACAATTTTTGTATGTATCAACGGATATGATTTCCGTGCGGCACTACCCCGATGCTACCTATAGTCACCAAAGAGGAGAGTAAAACCACAAAAATAATGTAGAAAGAGAGCTCATATGATATTGAAGCGCCAAAGTTTAGATAAAGTACCGCTTTCCATACTTGACGAATTTCACTATGATATTACTACTGGAGATTACACTCATAACAAAGACCTGATGTCATATTTTCACAAATACATTGTTAACAGTACTGACCTCTCTTTCGTTCTGACTTTGTTAATTGACACCATAAGACTCTCAGAAAGATAGGTCAGTACTTTAGAGTAAGACGTAAAATAAGCCTTTAATTTGCTAATTCCGCGTAAGCAGTGTAACTGTTGTGGCAAATAATCCTCCAAATGACACAGAGTGTGACAAGCCTAACTGAGGTTCCCACCGCCCACCTCCGCGACCAGGACACGAATATAGGAAGAGCTCGGGAAACAATCCAGATTATCACGTTCTTCACATGTGACAACCCTACCTAAAGTTCCCACCTCCCACCACCGCGACCAGATCACAAACAGAGCCCGAATACGGGAAACAAAACCACCCGTCACGTCCCTCGCCAACTTTGTCGAAGCACTCACCACAGAGAACACCAAATCGCACTCGACGTACGTTTCGCCTCGACACCGAGGCATCCTCAGGAAATCGACTGTACCGTACAAACGACGACACAAGAGTAGTCTCTTGGACGTGACGGGTGGTTTTGTTTCCCGTATTCGGGCTCTGTTTGTGATCTGGTCGCGGTGGTGGGAGGTGGGAACTTTAGGTAGGGTTGTCACATGTGAAGAACGTGATAATCTGGATTGTTTCCCGAGCTCTTCCTATATTCGTGTCCTGGTCGCGGAGGTGGGCGGTGGGAACCTCAGTTAGGCTTGTCACACTCTGTGTCATTTGGAGGATTATTTGCCACAACAGTTACACTGCTTACGCGGAATTAGCAAATTAAAGGCTTATTTTACATCTGTTACAATAGATTTCCGCAAAGTAACGCCTGATTCAATAAAATATCTTAGAGTAAGACAGCGACATTTGGAAATGACATCAGGTCTTTGTTAGGAGTAATAGCTTCCATAGCTTCAAAGGCAACGGTTTGCTGAGATTGGTATTGGTTTAAGTATTTCTATGTATAAGAATCGTTGACTAACATCCATACCAGAAGCATAAAATTTGTTAACTTCGGGTTTAGATTCAATTTGTGAGGCTTCTCTGGGATATTTAACTATTTATTTTATTTATGTCTTCTGTTTCTGTTCTTTTAGAATTTTAAGAGTAGGAAATCTGATCGACTAACTAACAGAAGAAGCATTTCATCCCACCCTCAACATCTTCGACATATTTGGTATCTATAGACACAAATTTGCGATGTAGCATACGCTGTAGCTGTTTGTTTGCTTAATAAAAAAAAATGTGTCAGCTACGACGCACGATTGGAGTTTACTCCTTACGAAATGTATCTTGCAGCACACATAGACATGTACAGGCAGATTTAGCTATGTTAATTCTTCTTAATTATGTATCATCGCAGACATTAGAAGTGTGATCCAAATAGTCAGTATTTTGATAGCGACTCCTCCTGCACGGAGACTACGAAGTATCGCGCAGGAGGAGATCCCGAGAATGAGATGCGCTGTGTAATGTATTCCATCTCATTCTTTTACACGTTCAATCCTACAGATATATATGTTTGTCTCTTTCTACGTAACGCCTCAACTTTTCGTGTTACACTTGATTTTACTCCTTATAAAATTTTCATACCGGGCCTTATAACTCAAATCGATTCTTAAGGAGTAAACTCCAATAAACTCCAAAAAGTCATTTCCGTTTTTCCCTTTTAAATAACATGACTAATACATTACAATTCGGCTATGTCACCCATATCACAATTCCTACATGTATCTCATACGAAGAATAAGTATTTACTTCTTATCTGATTAGTGAACTGGTAAATATATTCTGAATGATAAGTTTTATTGTTGACTAGCTGACTCGGCGAACTTCGTATCTCTTGAATATCAAGTTTCAATCAACAGTTTGTATGGATTAAAACATTGTTTTCCACTGAAATTTTCCTCTTTAGAAGAATATTCTCCTCATAATAACTAACACATCAAAACAATAAGCAAAACTGGTCCATCCATTCAGGCGTGATGACCACGGGAAGTGGGAATTAATCTATTTATTAATTTACGTGATGCCAAAACTTTGACCCCTTTTTACGAAAATTGCAATGACGGAGGAGCATAAAATTTGGCACACTTACCGCTTTATTCCATAAAAACACTCTAGTACCAGGTTTAAACCAAAACCAAAAAGTCTAGGTTTTAGTCTAGGATTATAGTTTATGTGTAGGAGAAGTGTAAAACGCAAATATGTTTCAATAATAATGCTTATAAAGTGCATTAAATCAATAACTAAAACATTACCCATACTGCCTTGCATTTGACACACACAAAAAATATATAGATGATAACGATGAAATGTCGTAGATAGCGCACTAAAAAGCTTGGAAACAATGTCGTTGATGTTGAGAAATGAAGATGACGTTCTTTTCAACGAGATATTAAAATTTATTATGGTCGTATTTCGACCAACGGTCGACCACTTTAAATATCATAGATTCAAAAGTTTGTGAATATGTATGTATCAATGATTGTTTCTCTTTTACGCTCGAATTGATGAACAGATTTGTTTGAAATTTGGAACTCAGATAGATTGTGACCTCGGTTAACAGGCTACACTTAATCCCGATCACACAATGGGTCCCTGTAAAAACGCGGACGAAACCGCAGGCAACAGCTAGTAATTACTATGTGTGCAAATCTCAGCAAAACCCTTGCACTGGGTTTGGTTGTGCATTGATGGTTATAATATAAAAAAACCGCCAAAAAATTAGACATTACTTTTATTTTAATTTAAATCAACTTATTTGCAGTACCTCCACACGGGTATCCCCCCTACTATGGGTACCCGCCGCCTCCAACCGCAACCCCAGGGGCATTTACCTACGTACCAGCACCAGTTTTAATGGTACCTGGCCAGCACGATACTTCTGGACCCACTTACGTTACGAACCATATATACCCGCCGCAACCTATACCGGAGCCAATCCCTGAACCTGTTCAAGTTGTGGACAGTAAGTATTTTTTAACAATCAGTCAATAAATAAGATTATTTAATTGTTTATTCCAAACGCAAATTAAAAAACGATCAATAATCTTAAGTATTATGTTATTGCTGAAAAAAATTCAAAAGCGCAGTTTTTCATATAATTGTGTTAATTATAATAATAAATTATAATTATATAAAAGGCGAGGTGAGCAAATAGATCATCCAGATGTGTCTAACCCGTTTTTATGATGAAATCAGTTGTCATTGTTATAGCATTAAGGTTAGATGTATTCTTAGAAGACATGCCGCGTCTTTTCTTTGCCTAATTTTCATGAGTAAATATTTTTTGCTTCATCAAATATATACTCTAACAATATAAAGCTAAGGAGATTGTTTGTTTGTATGTTTGCTTGAATGAGCTAATCTCCGTACTAAGTACCTCAGGTATTCCGATTCCAAAAATTATTTCAATGTTAAATAGCCCATTTATTGAGGAAAACTATAGGCTATACTCGTATCATCACGCTAAGGCAAATAGGAGGAGCGGACTAATGAAGAATTTTTCTAAAACTGGCTATACCTTTTTCCATACAAGTAAGTCTGTTAATGTAAATGTTTGCCGGGTCGGCTAGTAATATAAACCAACAGAAGGATTATATTAAGAATTTGCAAAATTACTGCAAGTGAAGCCTTGAATCTATAAAGACTTTCAATTTTAAAGCTATTTAAGAAATGTTGCTTAGCCCTGTTTGCACTCAAGGGCTCAGGACAGCAACGTACCAATAACACCGGTGGTGTTTATAAGACACGATTATTTCTTACCATCAGGAGAACGATTAAATTATTCGGGGGCCATTTTTATGTTACACAATGGCATACAAGCAGGTGTCTCTACGGATGGTAAAATGGGAACCATCAAGTAAAGACAACAAAGATGTCACTGATGTGTGCTTGCGGTATATGACAGGAATTTTGGGATGCTTGTGCAAGTTAGCGGCTACCCTATCTTTAAGCATGCGACAGTGGCGAACACTGACACCATGATGGCAAAATATGGCGGTGGTATCAAACCGAGGCAGCGGCAGTGTATACATACGTATATATATATATACGTATGTAGGTATGTATGTGTCAATTGTAATAAAAATGATTGGTCGACGTAACCCGCCTGAACGGATGGACCGATTTTGCTTTTTTTTATTGTGTTAGTTACGGTTAGGTAGGTTAGTTACGGTAGTACGGTTAAGGTTTTCATGAAGACAAAACCGGAGAAAATTGTAGGAGGAAATGGGAAAGACAATAGATGTTAATAACAAGTGATGCTAAGTTTGCCGGCTTGGCTAGAGGTATTATAATTAAAACTTCTTTTCATCATTTGCAGGTCCACCCCAAGAAGTGATAGACTGGGCTCCGGTGACCACTGCTACTGCTCCTGCACTTATGGGAAGAGCTTACCTAGCTGGAAGAGAAGGCTGGGATGACAGTCCACTGTGGGCTATTAGAGCCTACCACAACGGACAACTTATTCCTGGCAAGTTGGCCATCAAGCATCGAGCAGCATATATACCCTTCGCAGGAAGAGAAATTCCAGTACATAATTTCGAAGTAAGATTTGCTTTAATTTTTAAGATTTACTTTAACTCTCTTTTCAGTCTTTTAACTTTATTTACTTTGATTTTTATCGCCTTTGTGGTCTAGCGGTCCGGCGTCGGACTTGACTTCTTGTCGGTCAACAAAAAAATTAGAAATTTTGGATTTTCAACTTTCTAATAAAAATAATGTTGCCCGGGATTGGTTGGTAAAAGGCTTGCCACCTATCACATTGTGGGACTGAGTATCTTCGGCTAGTCGTGGGTGCCCTGGTTTAGCACCTTCCTACCTCTTCGGGGATATGGGCGTGAAGATACTTACCTTTTTAATGACCTAATATTTGAACTAGTGTTCTTTTTAAAATTGCGTAAACTTTCATATTTGTTAGTAATAGGATTTTCAAATAAATACGAAATTCTAAAAAAAAGTATTGTGAAGATTCTGTGTACTAATATCACTAATTAATAATTAAGCCCAAAATAAGCAAACTATATAAATTTATTAATGTATACATTGAAATCCGTACTAATAATATAAATTCGAAAGTGTGTTTGTTTGTTTGTATTTCTTTCACTTCGTATTAGAGTGATGTCATGCTAAATTTAATTTGTAGGAGGTTTGAGTATTATGTAGGCTACTTTTATGCCTCTGTGAGCTAGAACCGAGTTCGGTTGTTAGCTTTGACTTCATGGAGTCCCGGGTTCTATCTCCTGGTTGGACATCACAAAGAATGTATTTTATCAATTTTCTAAGAAAAACAACGTTGCCTAGGATGGGATATGTGTCCGGTTGTCAATAGGTTTACCACCTATCACATTGTGGTCTATATAGTGTCTTCGGCTAACCGTGGGTGGTAGAATTGTACTTCTACCTACCTCTTCGAGAATTCGGACGTGTAGATACTTGTTTTACCTGGATTCCAGCAAAACTAAGTGGTAATTAAGGTGCAGGTTACATTTAATACATACTTAAATACCGAAAGCAATTTAAGAAGACACCACCACCTAGTAATACCTATATTATTTTTGAAAACAATAAAAATGTAAATTGGTTTATCCCCGTGTTGGTCCGGGCTCCTTTGTAGAATAGACCATCTGCCTTTCTTGCCAGGCAGCTCGTAAAATGCGAGCATAGGCTTATCATCACTAACACCGTGACATCTGACTAGGTGGTAGAGTTTCGCAGCGACTCGACCGGATTGGTACCACCGCCTTACCTATTCCTGCCGCCATAACGTCATGACGTGTTCCGGTTCGGAGGGTAAAGTAGCCGTTAAACTTACTTTTGCTCGAGGCCTAACGTCCTGACCTCAGGTTGGCAACGCACCATTACCATCTTTGCTGTCTCTAAGTGGCATGAATTTCTTACCATCAGGTAATTCGATTCAGGTTCGATCTTTACAGTAAGAGGCTGCGTTTCAATTCTCTGGTAGTTTTTAGAATTATATAGACGCGTCACCAGTATCTTTGTAAGATTCAAGTGAAATAAATACATGTATTTTATTATCATTTATACAGACATCATATTCTCATGTAGGCCCGCTGTGTCTTAGATAAAACGTTTATTCTTTCTGTGAACATCAACTTAAGATCGAGAAATAATAAAGTCTATTATTTTCTTCTTCAGGTTCTCTGTGCTCCAACAAACGCCCTACACTGGTTACCAGCTAACAATGGACAAGTTCCTCCAACGGCGTTGGTCGCTGGCAACACTCAAGCTGCGGAACCACTCTACGTAGGTAGAGTGAGACACAGAGGATCCCTCACTCCTGGAAAAGTAAGTAATTGCACTTTTAAGTTTCGATACAATTTATGAACATCCATTGTACTTTCCATGTTTCAAACCCCTGTAATTGTAATACTCCAAATGATACTTTGATATCGAAACAAAAGTAATGCCCGGATCCTATATACAACGAAACATAATCCGTAAGTTTGACAATTCATAGTTTGTTCAAAAGTAACTGAGCGTGACTCTGATTTTTAAAAGATGCCCAGAGTTAACTGTAAAAAACGGGAATCCGTTGTTAGCAATATTACTAATCGTACAAGTAACTACCAGCACCAGTAAAACAACTCGTTTCTTGAATATAGGAAACGGGCATAAAAGAAAATTAATGTCACTGGTGGTAGAGTGCTATGTTGCAACTTAGCCTGGTAGGGGTCCACTGCTTTACATATTCTTGCCGCTAGATGTCTGTTATGTTCCGGTCTTAAGTGTAGGGTAGCCGGTAGAGGCAGGCCTTCCAGCCTGACTTCAGGACATCGACGCACCTGTTCGTCGAGGTTATCTCTTACCATCAGGAGAGTAGTGTTCTAGTTCTGACCTTTCACTTAAAAAATATGTTTTGAAAAGTACAAGACGAAATATTAATAAACTGTTTCTAGAATCGCCTCTGTGGTCTAGCGGTCCGGGTGTTGGACTTGACTGCATGAGGTCTCGGGTTCGAATCCCGGGTAGGCCAACAAAAAGAAAATTGGATTTTTCCAATTTTCTAATAAAAAAAATGTTGGTCGGGATTGGATATGTGCCCGGTTGGCGATAGGCTTGCCACCTATCACATTATGGGACTTAGTGTCTTCGGCTGGTCGTGGGTGCCCTGGTTGTGCCTCTGCCTATCTCTTCGGGGATATGCGCGTGAAGATACTTTTTTTGTTTCTAGAATTGAGCTCCACCAAGCGCCGACGATAAGACGTAAAAAACCATGTACTTAACTCTTATTATTTCATTTAAAAATACTCCACTCGAAAATGGTAAAAATATAATTTGTTTTGTTGCTTACTAATTGTACAATTATTAACATACATTCAGTCATTTTTAGCATTCCAGCCTTTTTTTAAAACATTCTAGCTAGTGAATGTTTATGAATAATAATATTTTGCGCATCTGTGGTGTAGTAGCCAGGCTCCACAAGTTTCCGGATTCGATCCCCGGATCGGGCTACAAAAAGAAAATGTTTTTTTTTCAATTCTCTAATAACAAAAATAATATTCGGATGAAACAGTGGACCAGATTTGTGCCCGGTTAGCGATCGGCTTGCCAACTATCATACAGCGGGAGTTGGGACTTAGCATCCTCGGTTAGTTAGGTAATCTGGTTATGTACCTACCTAAATGCTATAGATTTAGGGTTCAGGGTTGAAAACTCATTTTATTACCTTCATTATAATGAACAGATTTTGATGTTATTCAACTTATTTTCAGATTCACCCAAGTCACGGCTGTTGCTACATATCGTTTGGGGGTTCTGAAGTAAACTACAAAAACTATGAAGTGCTCTGCCAAGTTCCACAATACTAGAATATTCAATGTATCGTTATCCATTTTTTATTTAATTATTAAGTCAAACGTTATAAAAGTGATATAATAAAAATGTAATGCAGGAAAAAGTGTTTCACTTTTTTATAGTATTAATTTTTAGCTGACTTAAAATAAGCAGGAGGTTTTATGTCCTATATTTTTATATTCTTTATATATCTTTATATATATAATTGTGTGTATGTGTGAGTGTGTATGTCACTGAACTCCTTCTAGACGGCTGGACCGATGTTGATGAAAGTTTTTGTGCGTGTTCAAGGGAATTCGAGAATGGTTTAGATTCACAATTTGGTCTCCTGGAAAATGTTTTTTTAATTAATTTTTTAATAATAAGTCGATGTTGATTTTGGAATGTTTCACATCGGATCCGACAGACTGCGCTACTGTCGAAGCATTAATGTCAAGCGATACGAAGTTTGCTGCCAGTGTTTATTGATTTCTCCGTCAGCAAACAGCAGGTTTTCTGATGGTAAGAGACAACCGTGGCCTATACATACCGTAGATGTTACAGGTGCGTAGCTATTCTGAAGTGGGGATAATACGCCTATTGTGCAACTTTATCGACTATCCTACGATCCAGACCAGCAAATGGTAGAGCCAGTATGACGGCAGGAATAGATAACACGGTGGATCCTGTCCCAGGCAAGCTGCTACACAGCAATATACCTCTGTTCGTCTTGTTGGTGTTGATTTCTACTTTAAATGTGCTCTCCTCTTATCAGCTGCCTGGCGGAGTGGCAGATGGTCTATTCACTCAGCAGACCGGACTAACACGAGAACTTTTTATATCACAGATCTGGCACCTAAGTACCTTTGCCTTCCAGCTTCATCGGTATTCGTTCGAGAAAATCGAGCATTGTATAAAGTGGTTTAGTATTTGAATTGATGATTTGATTTTGATTGATTGATGAACATTTAAACTTAGGTACCTACTACTAAATTAGTACAAGTATTATAAGTACAAGTATAGTGTAAGACATAAGCAGTAATCAATATCATTATACCATTATATGTAAATTTAATATACTCGTAACTAAGTTGATAAAATGTGCGTGCCGATAAAACTTAAAAAGGATTCACGATACGATAAAGGGACTTATATAGTGCAATAGCCCTTTATCCCTCCTCGAACAAGAAAATTCCCGTTTTAACTTAAAGGGCGTATTTTTTAAAGATATAGGGGCTTTTCCAATTCCTCCACTTGAAAATTAAGTGAAGTAGTGACGCCATCTGTTGTCGAGTAGTTGAACTCCACTCAGAACTAAAACTACGTTGATAAAATGTGCATACGAATGTTTTCAATAGTTTTTTTACTATTACGTCATAGTTTATTTTTATTTCAACTACCGCGCAATCTCATGTCAACTCCCGGGCGAAGCCGGGTATTATAGCTAGTTGAATATATGACGAAGTAGCTTTCGAACAGTGATACAACTTAATGTATTGTTTTCGTTGATTTAATTGTTTTTCTGATGTCTTTACCGTTGTTAACCTCGTGGTTTTTACAACTTCGCCGGACTTTGTGGGGATAGTATTGTTACTACCAATACCTAATGTGGGTGTAATATTTGTGCACACCCTCTGCCTTCCTGCCAGGCAGCTCGTAAATAGCGGGCACAGGCTTACCGTCACTAACATCGTGACATCTGACCAAGGGCGTCGCCAAGGGGGGGCAAGAGGGGCAGCTGCCCTCCCCTAGAGGTTCTAAAAATATGATAAAGCAAACAGTTTTAAGTCTTTAACTTGACTTGATCGATCATTCTAGTACTTTTTCTACTAGTTTGCTACTATTTAGAGCGAAATGCAAGGCAAGTCAAAAAGTCGAGGGCACTAGGCTCCTGATTGAACCTACAATGTATATTTTTCTCAATTTCCGTATCAACTTGCCCCCATCTAGGCCATCGGCTGGCGACGCTCTTGCATCTGACTATCTGACTCACCCGGATTGGTACCACCGCCTTACCTATTCATGCCGCCATAACGTCATGACGTGTTCCGGTTTGGAGGGTAAAGTAGCCAGTAAACTTACTTTTGCTCGAGGCCTGACATCCCGGCCTTAGGTTGGCAACGCACCATTACTACCTTTGGTGTCTCTCGGCGGCGTGAATTTCTTTCCATCAGGAAATCCGTCTACTTGTTTGCCTTCCAATATCATAAAAAAAAACTTGTCAAAGTTACTTCATTTTCACGTTTAATATAGACAAGACAATATCACTAGCGAACAGAACCTTAGTTTAAAAAATAATCAAATAAAAAAAAATGAAGATAATAATGATCGCCTCTATGGTCTAGCGGTCTGGCATCGGACTTGACTTCTTGAGGTCCCGGGTTCTCACAGGTCAGTCAACAAAAAAAAGATGCGCATTTTCAACAAAAATACCGTTGACAATGAAAACATTGCTGCCCGGTTGGCGATAGGCTTGCCGCCAATCATATTGTGTTACTTCCTCGGCTAGTCGTGTGTGCCCTGTTTGTACCTCTGTCTACCTCTTCGGGGATAGCGTCGTGTGGATACCTTTTTTTGAACAAACAAAAATAATGTATAGCTTACAATTAATAAACTGTCCTACATCTGTTTGATCGGCACATTATTTGCCGCTCTTTTCAATTCACATTTCAGATGTTATTAATGTTATTTTGGATTGAGTGAGAATATACAATCGATATTGTTTGATAATTTTCCGAACCTAGATTACGGTAGATAAAATGGAAGTGTCGTGTGTTCATATCTAATATTTGATAAAGTTTATATATCAGCTCTATGTCTGGATAAACTGTCGTATTAAGAAAACAAATACAAAATAATATAAATAATGCTGAAGTCGAGATCAAACAAAACGTAAGATGCTTAACATATTATATTTATATCTCTTATGTAGTTATTTGAAACATAATGACGTATTTTAATAAGTTGATAAGGTTCTGTGAAGTATATTCATAATTTAATTACTTAGAATGTGTTGAGCCCTTTTATTAGTAATATTAGTAACAAATGATCACCGAAAGACAAAACCCGTTATGTTGTGTTTTTTATTAAAATGTAATAAACAATTACAACAATAAATGAAATAGCGTACTTTCTAATTTGGTCCCAATAGAGTAAAATAGATTTTTTTTAAATTAACCTTACAGGAGGCACGTATTACAAGTCTACATAATACTAAAAACTACCACCGGATCGGAACGCGGCCACACACAAGATCCGGCAAGAAACTCAGCGGACTTGTCTTTTTTTTCTTATTCTATTCAAATTCATTAGTATTACATCACAGATTATTATTAATAAGAGATTGGTATGAGAAGCATTTAATCACAAGCACTCTTATCCGGTAGATATTTAGCAATGAGTAACATTTTTTATACAATTTCACCAATTTGTCACCAAGTCTGGAGCTGATGGTGGAATCCCAAGGCAATCGAAGAAAATACCCAATTTTTGTGTACGAATATGTTTTACTTATTTAAAATGAAGTTGTTTTTTTTGCAGTTTACTTCGATTACCTAAACTATTATTATTATTATTAACTCTTTATTGTAAACAACAAAAACATACAGAAAAACTTAAGACTAAAATAAACATAAGTACAAAGGGCGAGCTTATCTCAAATTAATGAAATTTCTTCCAGCCAACCCGTTAAAGGAAAACAATAAATGGAATATGTAGACCTATGTAGAACTATGTGTTATTTTTAATATTTTAATGGTTGTCCCTAATCCAGACGGGGCCAGTGTATAATCAGCAAAAATCTTGAAGCTCGGCAAAACCGTTTTTAAATTATAACTGTAAAATACAACTAAAACAGTAAAATGTAACTTTTAATACCTAGTTGTTAACTGATCCCCGTGTTGGTCCAGGCTCCTTTGCAGAATAGCCAGGTAGCTCATAGGCTTACCGTCACAACCTACTAGGTGGTAGATTTTCGCAGCGACTTTCCCGGATTGGTACCACCGCCTTACCTATGCCTGCCGCCATAACGTCCAATGCTTGCCGTTAACGTGTTCCGGTTCTAAGGGTAAGGTAGCCGGTAAACTTACTTTTACCCGAGGCCTAACATCCCAGGCTCAGGTTGGCAACGCACCATTATCACCTTTGCTGTCTCTAGGTGGGGTGAATTTCTTACCATCAGGAAATCCGTCTGCTTGTTTGCCTTCCATTATCATAAAAAAAAACACTATCCGCATAATATTAAAGAGTTTCTAGACCGTTTGAACATGCCTTTCAACAAAGATTCAATAAATGAAACTATATTTTCATCTCAAAATTATTATTAAATTTGGATTAAATCCAGGATCCAAACGGATTCTCTAGAACTATTTAATATATAAGCAAAATTGTGTTTTTATATTGTGCGTAAAAAATGCATCCCATATCTATTATTATACATGCGTATACATGTATGTACATAGTATTACGTAGCCAACTTAGGTATACTTTGATGACAGCTAAAATTTAACGTTTCATTGGTCGAGTGGCTAGCGTACACGCCTAACTACACTGACCAACCGCGATTCTCTTGTTCGATTCCCGACGGGGGCAGGCTTTTGTGTGATGAACATTTAAATGCCTGCATTTCCGGATCAGGCGTTTATTAAGTTTATTTGTGTATATATTTAAATATTTCTGTGTATTAGTATCGTTGACTAGCACCCATAACATAAGCATATAATTTGCTTATTTTGGGGTTAATGCAAGGTATATTATCTATCTATTATTATCTATTAATTTTAGGTTAATTTATTTCAGGTTGAGTGTGGGGGTAGAACTACCAGAATGTCCTATTTGTTTGAAGACTATGTCAGCACCGATCCTACAGTGTCAGACTGGTCACAGCATTTGTCATTCATGTACCAAGAATTTGTGTCCAGCCGTTTGTCCAATATGTCGTCAACCTATGACGAATATGAGAAACTTTCAACTGGAGGACGTAATTTTTAAGGTATTTTTCTTCCTTATTATATTATCTTTTTTTTATTATAAATCTTACAGTTTCTTCTCTATAGTACGAACTGATTTTAAAACAACTTGTGTGAGATTTGCGAAAGTGAGCTATGAATCAAATTGAAGGCAAAATATATATATATTCATTTATTTTTACTTATTAATTTTATGATATTGGAAGCAAACAAGCAGACGGATTTCCTGATAGTAGGAAATTCACGCAGCCTAGAGACACGAAAGGTAGTTATGGTGCGTTGTCAACCTGAGGCCAGTATGCTAGGCCTCGGTTAAAAGAAAGTTTATCGGCAATTTTACCCTCTGAACCGGAACACGTCAACGGCAAGCATTGACAAAACATTATAAATCTTATATCTTATATTTTCTCCTCTTTAGTTATGAATTATAGTACCAAATACAATTTGTTTGAGATTTTAAAAAGTGACTTTTGAATAAAAAATTGAGGCGATAAATGTCTAAATTGTAAATAAGTAAAGGGATACTTTCATCTTAATTATTACGGCCGCATTCAGAGACATTAATTAATTGTGACTCAATGATAAATTAATATTAAGTCACAATTCGTATAGAAAATGTCGACCTAATCACTGATTTAAAGGTAATTGACTTCTCTGAGTGCAGCTGTTACTATAATAGGAAGGACCCATAGAGTAACGATATTGCGATGATAAATAATGTAACCGGTGAACTATTTTTTTTTTATGTTATAGGAAGTCAAACAAGCAGACGGATTTCCTGATGGTAAGAAATTCACGCCGCCTAGAGACACCAAAGATGGTAATGGTGCGTTGCCAACCTGAGGTCAGGATGTTAGGCCTCGAGCAAAAATAAGTTTACCGGCTACCTTACCCACCGAACCGGAACACGTCTTGACGTTATGGCGGCAGGAATAGGTAAGGCGATGGTACCAATCCGGGCGAATCGCTGTGAAACTCTACCACCTAGTCAGATTCACGGTGTTAGTGATGATAAGCCTATGCTCGCCTTTTACGAGCTGCCAGGCAAGAAAGGAAAGGCAGATGGTCTATTCTGCAAAGGAGCTCGGACCAACACGGGGGATTTCTTTTCTAATTTTCATGTGGTAAGAAGCATACTGTTCGTAGGTTACGGTTCTCCTCATGGTAAGAAATAACCGTGTTCTATAGGCATTAAACATCATCGATATTGTGGATGCGTCGCTCTCTTATAGCTGAGGTGTTAGGCTAACTATGAAAGTCCATAGGCTACCCTACCTTCCGGACTGGAATGTGACCCTATCAATTGACGGTAGGAATAGGCAGAGCTGTGGATTCCTTTACGAATTAGTTGCAGGTCGGCACTCCTCCACCAGTGGTCTTGTTGGAAATGACCCATTTACCTTTGCTCGCCCCGTACTAGTTGCTTTACAGGAAGGCATATCTATTCTACATAGGACACCCGAACTTCCGATAATGGAAGGCAAACAAGCAGACGGATTTCGTGATGGTAAAAAGTTCACGTTGCCTAGAGACAAAGAAGGTGGTAATGGTGCGTTGCCAACCTGAGGCCGGGATGTGAGGACGAGCAAAAGTAAGTTTACCGGTTAGCTTACCCTCCAAACCGGAACACGTCAACGGCAAGCATTGGAGGTTTAGGTGGCAGGAATAGGTAAAGCGGTGGTACCAATCCGGGCGAGTCGCTGCAAAACTCTACCACCTAGTAGGATGTCACGGTGTTAGTGACAGTAAACCTATGTTTGCCTTTTACGAGCTTACTGCCTGAGGAAGGCAGATGGTCTATACTGCAAAGGAGCCTGGACCAACACGGGAAAAACTATTTCGAAAACGGTTATTTTTGTTTTATTAAACCATATTACGTATATCTTGTTTTTTTGAAACCGTACATTGTTTTTATTCTTTTCCGCAAAAAATCCTTGTATAAATACAAATTATTTGTCCTTCTTTCAGGCCAAAGTTCCATGTCCCCACAAAAGTCTTGGATGCGCAGTAACTAACGCGATGGCAGAGGTAGAAGAACACGCTAAAGATTGCAAATTTCGTGTGACAAAATGTCCTCTTAGTTTTGTTTTTGGAAAGTGTTCTTGGTCAGGTTTGTCATGTTATAATACCAAAAAACTAATTCCCATTTCTCGTGGTTATCGCATCGTGCCAGAATAATTGAAACAATTTTTGGAAATAATTTTTGAAGTGAAAACTTCTTTAGCGGCGTTGTGTACTTTCTTTGGAAAGGGTAAAAACTTCTAAACTCGCGTCAGGTCGCGTAACCTGATCGAAAATTCGCAAGATGGATGGAGAGTAAACAACCGGCGCGGAGTAGGAGAGGAAGTATCCCCCTCTCTTTCTACGGCGCGGCGCGGCGAAAATATATGCCTGTGCCTGCTGTTTCGTTCAGACGGCGCAGGACGCTTGCACGAATATTTGTGTACGATAGCGCAATAAAAGAATATGTATTCTATCACATAAATGACAATACTTTCATACTGATAATTAAAGCAATTCGTACAAAATTATTCCCTAACCATTCCAAAATATCAAAAATGCACAACGTGATATTCAAGTTTTCACTTCGGCCGGCACTCCCGAAGTGCAACCCATCGTTTTATTTGTTATGTTATTCATTGACGAGAGAAAATTGAAGAAAAGAACAGGGAAAATGAGGAAAACAATGCTTTAATTCATATAGCAAACTGTTGGTAGCTGTTAATATCAAGCGATACCAAGTTCACCTAGTCGGCTAGTCAATATTAAACGAAGGAAGTTCGCGAAATTTTTACTACCTATATTTATTATTTAAATCTTGACAAAGTTATTCATTAAATTTGGCAAGAAGGTAATTATAGAAAGCAATATAACTACAATTTATAAATATTAGGTACTTAACCAGTTACAGGCAAAGAGCAAAATAATGCTCAAACGTAGGAAAGCTCGTTGTACCTATAGTCTATACCATTCATTTTACTAAAACTCAAACCTCTTTATCAATAAAACCTACGCGTCTGTTGATCTGGTGTGTAACTTCATTTGTTTGTTAGCGAAAGTGAAATTACACACCATATCAACGGGCGCGAAGGTTTAATTAGTAAGGGGTAAAACGTCTACACCGACTGTACTATTATTTAAAAAATACAGATAAATATTTATTCTCTTATATACATAAGATATTTAGATTAATTGTATGTGCTACTCAATATACATACCTGGCTTAGTATAGTTTATTTTTTATATTCATATTAGTTTTTATCGCAATTCAGTAATGATCTTCACGCCTATATCCCCGAAAGGGTAGGCAGTGGTACAACCAGGGCAATCACGATTAGCCGAAAATAGTAAGTCCCTCAATGTGATAGGTGGCAAACCTATCGCCAACCGGGCATTTATCCAATCCCAAGCAACATTTTTTTAAATTAGAAAATTAAAAATTCCACATTTTCTTTTCGTTGTCCAGCCCAAGTTTCGATCCCGGTGGTCTATTTCTGGAATTGCCTCTTTGTACTAGCGGTCTAAGTGTTGGACTTGACTTCATAAGGTCCCGGGTTCGAATTTATTATGTAAAAGTAATATTTTAGTAATCTATGTAAAAGATAATTCTTGAAACGGAGTTTAAACTAACTTTTTGTCTAAATGTTAGTATAAACTGTCTTATCTCAGAAATACACAGTTCAGATTTACATAAACTTTAAATGTTGTAGCAGGCTGATATTGATGAAAAATATTTTAAGTAGAAACATTAGCTAGTGAAAAATCTTATCGGCTTCCTTTAAAACTGATGGCATGTACAAATTCTTACATAATGTTTCTAAAATCTTGTACTAATTAATTTACAAATTTTTCAGGAAAGTTAAAAGACCTTGCTGAACATTTTAAAACAAGTCACTCTGAGAATTATATGGATAATTTGGTCTCCGAGAAAAATGTTGACAATTTTTCAACAAGTAAAGATGACCGCTATGTATACCTTACCCGTTTTGCGAAACGTCTCTTTTTGATAACTATAAAAATTGATACTTTTGAAAAAATGGTTTACTGGGTGGTTCAGTATATTGGGAGTGAGGAATCAGCACAATTATATACATATGAAATACTTGTTATAAGCAAGCAAGACCACAAGCGAAGAGTTAAATTTTCTGATATATGCTATAGTGACAGCGATGATGTTAATGAAACTTTTCGCAAATCAAATTGTGGAGTCACTCCTATTCATATGTTAAATAATTTCGTGAAAAACGACCAAATAACTTTCCGAGTTTCTTTGAAAAAAACTGAACAAATCTTGAAAGACAATATTAGTAGTAAAGAAGACAACAAAAATAAACCACAAAGTGATACAAACAGTGAGCATCCAACACAAAATCAGATGAAAGATTATTCTTCTAGTCCGAACAGTGTATCAAACACACAGAGTCGGTTTAAAAGCGATAGTTCTACGCCACATCTTAAGGTGACACATGACCAGCCCAAAGAGAAAAATAATTTACTTAGTGTTGAACCAAATCCACAAAAATTAAGCAAAACAACTGAACCTAGTAACGTTAATGTACAAAACCAGCTCAAAAACAAATGTCCTGAGTCCACAAGTACCTCAAATGTAGCACAACAGCAGGTAAGCATACAAAACTTAAAGCCTGAGAATGTAAGAACCGTTACGGAACTTAGATCCTTATTAATCAATTCATTAGCATCTTTATCACTTAATGCATCTAAGTGTCACCAAACAGATGGCAAACAAAATCAGAGAACTGAAAGTAGTCTTGATCTTAACAAAATGTCTGGTATGCAAAATAACCACTCTGAATACAAGAATATGTCCACTGCGAAAGATCAACTAAAATCTAAGGATGATAAGGATAAACGAAATGTACAAGATCCAGAACCTAAAAGTGGTATAAATGTAAAAACTCAAATAAGTACTGAGTCTTCAAAGCTAATCAATGTAGCAAATGTAAGTAAAGAAATAAATATTGAAAAAAACAAACCTAGTAGTGGTTCAGCTTATGTTAACAAAAGCCAGGAAACTGAGAGTATATCAAGTAAAGCGGATTCGACTTTGACTTATTTAGTTACTGTTCCCAAAGGTTCCGAAGTCGACAATAGTCACCATCAGGTAACGAACAACAGTCTTCATCTTCAAAAAGCGTCAAATGTACAAAATTTGGTCATACATCCTGAAAATAACAAAACACTAAATGCACGAAATCAATCAGGAAACAACCAATTTGAGCTAAAGAAGCCTTCGTCCGGCTTTGAATCTAATATAAAAATTCGAATTGAAAGTAAAAAATCCAACCAAAAAGAAGAAATGGGGCCAAATGTTCAAAATCAAATAATATATAAAACAACTGGACCTGAAATTGTTTTAAAAAATCAGAATGCTGGGACTTTAACCGCAAATATACCAAGTACACACTTCAAGTTTTCAGGTAAATATCCTTTAAGTTAAATATAGAGATTGTTAAGGCCCTGTACGTCCCAAGTATTCTGAATCGTGCTCACGAATATATTTTTTTAGATATTCATGTTCACGATTCAATATGTCGGGGTTAGACTAGTTCTTTAAGATCCTTTTAAAAAAATTGTCATGCGCATATCCCCGAAGAGGTAGGCAGGGGCACAACCAAGACAGCCACAAATAGCCGAAGACACTAAGTCCACAATGTGACAGGAGACAAGCCTGTCGCCAATCGGGCACATATAAAATCCCGGAAAATATTATTTTTATGTGAAAATTAAAAATATACATTTTTTATTTTTTTGTCGCCCGACCAGGGAATATACTAGACTTATAGCTTCATGATGTGTAGCCATACCAAATACTACAATGCGTTGTAGTTTCTACGTTTCGCCATACTGGTGATCGAAATGGTCATGGCTTAGTAGTTTCTATTAGAATATAAAATAAAATTGTAATAAAATAACATTTTAACAATTAAACAATAAAAGGGCGGTAAAATCAAACGCAAACAGTATATTCGTCACAATTGACTACATATTAGTAGCTAATAATTATGGGTCATTTGCTGTTTAATCGCTTGCCTCCTATCACATTGTGGGACTTAGTGTCTTCGGCTAGTCGTGGGTACCCTGGTTGTGCAATTGCCTACTCTTTCAGGGATATGGGCGTGAAGATACGGAACGGAATTTCTAAATCTTTACTGAAAATTTTATTCCAACGCAAAAACATCTCACAATACAAAAATTCACGAAAAATAATAAAAACACGTAACATAACTTACTACATACTACATTAACTGCATTTGCAACAATAGTTAAACCTATTTAACTGTGTTATAGATGTTAAGCAAGAAGTGATAGACTGGGTCCCAGCAACCACTGCAACCGCTCCATCTTTGATGGGTAAAGCATTCATAGCTGGCAAGGAAGGGTGGGATGGTAGTCCACTGTTGATAGTGAGAAGTCATTACAATGGTGAACTGGTTCCTGGTAAATTGGCTATCAAGCATCGCGCTGCCTATATACCATTTGGAGGCAAAGAAATTTCAATTGTAAATTTCGAGGTAAAGTCTTACATTTTATTAACACTGTAGATACTTATTTAACAAACTTTTGTCCCCAGAATGTTCAGGCTTGGAAAATACTTTAAAAACCAAATTAGTTTGGTATTTTTTATTAATCGCTTATCGACTGACGCAAACGATTTTTGAAGTGAAATCTTCTTTAGCGGCGTTGCGCACTTTTTTTAACTTTTAAACTTGCGTCAGGACACGTGACCTGTTGAAAATTCATAAGATGACGCAGGGCGCTTGCGCGAATAAGACGGCGCAGGGCGCTCGCGCGAATATTCGTGTTGCCATGTTTGTGTACGATAGCAC
>NJDD01000391.1:37700-52360 GCA_002245505.1 Calephelis nemesis
AACTTAAAGATCACCGACACCAGACACTACTAACGACCGACGATCATTTCCCCGTGCTAACCCCGACGCCCACGACGACGAACGATCGAGAACGTCGGAATAAATGTTTATCGAACGATTTTTCTTGGATAATTCCTGGATGTTTAAGAAACAGATAGTCATCCAGGAAAAGCTTTGCGGCCATAACGACAGAGTGAAGTATCAACAGTGTATCAATGTATCAATAGAACACAGTGGATGAGCGAACGTTAAGGACCATTTTAAGTGCTTGAAACACAAGTACCTTACCACAACATAAGTCCCTTGTAAGCTTATCTACCACAACACGGTTTTTTAAAAATGCCGAACCCCCAGAAAAATAAACTTTACATTCCGTACAGCATTGCACGATATAAGTTTCACGTTTTTTTATGAGCGCTGCATTTCGTATTTAGAATTGTAGGAAAAGAACTTCGACAGAGCCAAAGATTTTGAGTGGATTTGATTGAAACATGAGATTAGCTGGACGGAAATCGAAAAAGTAGCAGAAAATGTAACTAAAATACAAAAACCTCAATCGAAAACCCAAATAATGATTGATGATATTTGATAAGGTTTTATTATAATAAAACTGAGCAAATTTTAAAGTTGTTTATATTAATTTTACTACATACATTTCTTTTTTATTTCTAAAAAAAAATGTATTCAAAATAATTAATATGTTTTAGTTCTTTGTAAATCTGACTGCATTTAAAATATTATAAAAGACATCAACTAATCGAAAAGCAATACGCAAATGAGCCTCTTCCTGTTTTGCGTCCCGGTTTGGCTCTTCGTATTTATGGTAAGCTTATCCCTAACCATTCTAAAATATCAAAAATTCACGTTTGAACTTGAATATTCAAGGTTTCACTTCTGCCGGTACACCCTCGATGCAATACGTTTTTTTACCAGTGTTTTTACCTCTCTCAGGCAGAGAGGCAGATGGTCTAATCTACTCACTACTTAGTGGACCCGGACCATAACAGGGAAACTTTTTATATTATTTTTGTTTACGAAATAGAAACTTTAGATACTTATGGTTATTTTTAAGTTAATCAACATTTTTTTTGTTTCAGGTTCTTTGCGTACCATCTAACGCTGTTCAATGGTTACCATCAAATGATGGTCAAATACCCCCATCGGCAATAATTGGTGGTAAAACTCGGGCTGCAGAACCACTATACATTGGTAGAGTCAGTCATAGAGGATCTCAGACGCCTGGAAAAGTGAGTAACTCCTGACAAGAGTGTTGTTTATACCAATGAATTTAAAGCTTCTATACTAACATTGGCAGTAGAACTGCAGCATTTCTATACTTTTGACGTTGAGTTGATGTTATCAATTGAGTTTAAGTTATCGCTATCTCCTTTAACCGCAAGCAATAGAAAGAGACAAAAACATTTATTGCTGTCAGATTTTTGTAAGCGTAATTTCTACAGTTGTTTAATTAATACAATATCAAAACACATTGAATTAAAGCCTCTCAAGTCATGAATCAGAATCCGTAAAAAACTTTAACCATACAAACGGTACCTGTCCACAACGCCATTTTATAAAGTACTACCTGATCGAATCGCAGCCACACACTGAGAACTGAGAAAATTCGGAGGAAGAAATAGAAGCTTCTCTTTCTTACATAAATTGTGAGATATTTTTTTTATAATAACGGAATGCATATAAGCAGTCGCATTTCCTGATGGTAAGAGATTCACGTCACCTAGAGACACCAAAGGTGGTAATGGTGCGTTGTTAACCTGACGCCGGGATGTTAAGCCTCGAGGAAAGTAAATTTACCGCATACTTTATACTCTGAATCGGAACAAGTCATGACGTTATGGCGGCAGGAATCGGTGAGGCGGTGGCTTGCCAGGCAGCTGGTGAAAGGCGAGGATAGCCGTAATAGCAGCGATTAGCCCGAATTGGTACCACCGCCTTACCTAATCCTGTCGCCATAACGTCGTGACTTGTTCCGATTCAGAGTATAAAGTAGCCGGTAAACTTACTTTTGCTCGAGGCCTAACATCCTTGCCTCAGGTTGGTAACGCACCATTACCACCTTTGGTGTCTCTAGGCAGCGACAACTTCTTACCATCAGGAAATTCGTTTGCTTCTTGGCCTTCCAAGGTCATAAAAAAACGGTAATGATAATATTTCTTTGCTTTTGCTTTGTTAATGTGTTATGAGGATGGCCTATGTTACTTTTAGATGGTATTATGGTATTATGTTTATTTATTTGCCTTCAGTAGTGTACATATTAGGTCTTACATTCTATACATAGTGCTTACTACTATACCAATTATTGGCATGCAAATATAATATAATTATTTTTAAATACGTTAAATTATTCCATAAATTATTTAAAATAAATAAAAAAAACAATATTAGTAACAAATACAATGTTATCGATTAATGTCAAAGAAATAATATTAGGCACATAATGTCAAAATAATAATTAGTAATAGTCATGTCAATACGGATAGTTTTAAACAAAATTCAATAAATTCAAATTAAAAAAAAGAAAACATTATACATAACCATATGACTTTAATTGGATTTTACTGCTAGAAAGTGTTTGTCTGCAAAATATTCATGTAAATTGTAGTACGCTTTTTCTTTAAGGCATCTAGTTATCACTCTTTTGAAACGATTTATAGGTAGTTCCCTGATATTTTGTGGAATTTTGTTATAAATTTTAATCAACATAGCATGACAGTTTTTCCTATAAAAGGCTGTCCTACCTGAAGGTACTTCCAGTTTAGTGGGATCCCTAGATGCAAATTGTTTGTTCCCATTGTTTTTTTTTTAATAAATTAATGTTATTTTTCACAAATAAACCCGCTTCTAAGATGTACAGTGATGTAAGAGTGAACAATTTCATTGATCTAAATTTAGGTTTACAAGATTCAATACGTGATATGTGACATAGCGCTCGAATACATTTTTTTTGAGTAATAAAAACATTATCCGCTTTCGTCGAATTGCGCCATAAAACAATTCCGTACCGTAGGATTGCTCCTACATACCCATGATAAGCAGTGATTGCTGCCTTAAAACCTATAGTTGTTCTAATTTGTTTCAAGGCGTAAATGAATTTATTTATTTTTTTGATTACTGCATCTGTATGAGACTTCCAATTGAGATGTTTATCCAAAACGACACCTAAAAACTTTGTTTCTTCTAATTCCTCAATTCTGTTGTTGTTAAATATTAAATTTAGCTTATCGCGATCATTTTTATAATTAAAAAATTGGATAATTTTTGTTTTAGCGAGATTTAGAGATAAATTATTTGAATTAGTCCATAAAGTTATATCATTAATAGAATCTATTAACAATGATGAAACTTTGTTTTGGAAAGTAAAAGACCTAGTTTCAGTATTGGAATAACAAAATAAGAATATCATGTTATCAAGTTTTGTTTTGTTCCAGATCCACCCGAGTCATGGCTGCTGCTACATATCATTTGGCGGTACAGAAATAAGCTACAAAAATTACTATATACTTTGCAAAGTTTCTAACTAAATCTATAATAAAAAAAATATAAGCAAATCCATGTTTGTAAACATAAAATACTTAAACAGCTAATACTTGATTATAGTGATGCGTTTTCTTGTATTATATGTATTTGCAAGTGAAATTGGTAGAACGTAATAAAATTCAATTCATTCATTCATTCAATCAATTTTAGTTGTGAAGCGGTTTTTAATTATTAATCGAGTGTGTAATTAGTCAAGTTTCCTTAATAAATATTTGCTTTATTTTTTGGTTTTGTTTGACGTTGAATTCCACCTTTAGACATCGCGTTAGAGTTTAAAGTATCGTGCCCATTATCTTGCTGCATGGCGATCTACAACTGTGTGATTCCGAAGACATTCCTTACACCATACAACACCTTTGTAGAATCAGTTACCGAGGGCAATATATTTTCAAAGGAATATGACTTAATAGCCTTCAAGAAATGAGCGTACTCATTCCTTAGTTCGGCAACGCATTTGTTATACTCCTGGTATTGCGGATGTCCGTGTGCGGAGGTGATCATTTGCCATAAGGTGATCCACTTGCTCATTTGACTTCTCTTATATAAAAAAATGTGTGCGTGTACTAGCGTACACTCGTAAGAAGTGAAGAAGTGAAACTTCTTTATGACGTTATTTTTCAAAAAAATAATTTACTATATGCAAATTTACAGAAATTGGTTAAATAAAGTTGATTGCCAATCCCGACTCCGCTGGAGAAAGTATACTTCGAATCACGCGTGGTAGGGATAAGAACAAAGATGGCGCGTAACGAAAAAATGTTACACTAAATTTTTTCCAACCCCACTAAAGAAGTTTCACTTCAAAATCAATTACTACTGAGTAAGTGACTCGTTAAAACTTCTTCCTTTATATACTTGGTAGAAGGAGACTATACAGCCATTTGGTCTGATTGGTACCATCGCCTTATCTATTCTTGGCGTCCGCCTTAGCATGATTGCACGTCATTGTCATGTTCTAAACTGGAGGATAGAGTATTTGATTTTAGTAAGTAATACATCAAAAATATTTTTGTTACCTTATCGAATTCAAATAAGAAATTGTTTATAATTTAAAAGAGTTTCCCTGTTAAAGACAACATTTATTTCCTAATAACCATTAGTTCTTATTAAAATAACAAAAATTGTTCAGTTTTTTTTATTAAAGGTTCTTGTCTATCGTATTTTTAAATGATTACAGCTATATGATATTCTTGATTAACTAACACCCATGATACAAGTATATAATTTGCTTACTTTTTGGGTTAGATTCAATTTGTGTAACTTGTCCAGGAATATTTATTTATTTATTTACTAATAACATTTAGTCCCAAAAAAATAACAAATCCAATATCCACAATAACATTATGTGAAAGTCTGTCAGACTGTTGCTTATCCGCTAAACCGATTTTAATGAAATTTTATATGAATTCAGCTAAATATCGAAGGTCAAACATAGGCTATTCTTTTAGAAAAATCTACCACTAAAGATCTAATTCAATTTATTGCGTTTTTATTCAGATTAATTGTAAATTATTTGCATTTTTTTATGTCAAAATTCTTGAGAATAATAGTTACAATTTAGCCATTCAATAATTAATAGTTAATACAGCATATTTATAAAATTTAAGTAAGTTTTTCCTGAATTTTAGTAAAACAATTTCCAAATTCGTGAGCGATGGCTTCATCAAATTGAACGTAAACCATTTCCTGTCATTAATCTAAGCTCTACATCTAGCTCTTTTGTTTTTCCAGTTTCTCTATTTAAAATTTTCCATAAGTACCGTTTTTGTCTATCATTCGACTTGTTGATTTCTCTGTGAATAGCTTTAGCACAAATATGAGGGGATAACATCTATATAGGGGACGAAGTGGAAGTGGGCAACGAGCACATAACGTATAATTGTCGATTATTTTAGGTACCTTTAAACACATGAATATTTTTTTTAGGAAAACAACAGACGGATTTCCTGGTGGTAAGAAATTCACGCTGCCTAGAAACACTAAAGGTGGTAATGGTGCGTTGCCATCATGGGGCCCGAATGTTAGACTTCGAGCAAAAGTAAGTTTACCGGCTACCTTACCCTCCGAACCGGGACACGTCATGACGTTATGGCGGCAGGAAAAGGTAAGGCGGTGGTACTAATCCGGGCGAGTCGCTGCCAAACTCTACCACCTAGTCAGATGTCACGGTGTAAGTGCCGGTGAGCCTATGCTCGCCTTTTACGAGCTGCCTGGCAAGGAAGGCAGAAGGTCTATTCTACAAAGAAGCCCGGACAAACACGGGGACATGAATAGCGAAACACTATTCCAATAAATGTTTATTAAGTATAATGTATGTTAGTATTGTGTTCAAGAGCACAAACGACATAAATCAGACTTCACCTCAACATTCAAGAGTAATCCTACTTGTACTTCTGCCCTTTTCTTTTGAATACGAGTAAATATACTTTTTTCTGTGTTATACATAAACAGATTTTGTTCAGACACTTCTGAAGATTTTAAAGATGTCAAAATATAGATACACAGTAGAAGGTATAACTTGGCTAATGTTTATTGAAAAAAAACACATTCAGGATTATGTAATATTTATTAAATTCGGAGCTTTCTTTTATTGAATACTTTTCAGTGATCCCTTATTATTGTCGTCGTTAGGAATCGATATCACATTTCCAAATCCTACTTTATGGTTGTAGAATATTTTTGAAAAAGGTAGATCCAGGCTGGTAATGACGACATATTTTATGAAAATGTACTGTTCGCTTTTAATTTGTAGTATATTACTTTTTATATACTATAAAAAAAAACGTCCTCTAAATTTATGGCTTATGACGAATATTATACTATGTAAATATAAATATAAAATGTACTATAATTTACAGGTTCTAATATGTAGATATTGGAAATACATTTCAATTTTAGCACTTTTTACTCTTTAGCAAGTGCTTGGGATAAATTTACATAATTTTTCAAAAAAGAAAAAAATACTGTAAACAAAATTTGAACCCGTTCTTCAGTCTTTAGCTTATAATGACTTAACTATCGATGTAATCTATAAGAAAAGAGTTTAAAATTTCAATGTATGGCCTCAATCCGTAGTAGCTCAATAGGCAGAGCATCTTTAACACAAAATACAGGTCGCAAGTTCAAGTCTTGTTTACGGTGAAATACTTTTTTTCTTGAGTGTGTTTATGTATTGAAAAGTATCACAAAAGAAAAAAGCAGGCAGAAACTACACGAAGATGTCTTTAAAAACGTAAGCGGTTACGAAAGTACCTAGTCAGGAGTATGCAAGGAGTATTGAAAAAAGAGGAAAAATTAAAGAAGAAAAGTTTGTTATTTATCATTTTATCAAATTCTTTAAAACAACGGTGGCTGACAGAAGACACTATTAACATCTCTGTCACTACACAGCTTTGAGCAGCAGACATAAACATACACTCCGACACAGTTTGAAAAAAAGGTTGAAAAAACAAGGACAGTCACAACAAACAATATGTACAAGAGATTTGTATTGCACATTACAGATACTGGTTTAGTAACATAAAAAAATAACTTAATAATTAAAGTTGTATTCTAAAAACGCCCTCACACGACCGACTTTTTATCGTAAACTCGACAATCGTAAAAGTTATACGTATAATGCGACCAACTTATATATTCAGTAAATAGGGTTGCTAGTGCGATGTTTAGTGTCTGAATTTTACGTAGAAAATTGTAATAATAATAAAAATGTACTAAAAATGTAGTTATGGCATTTCAAATTCAGTGTTCACACTTATTAAGAAACTAACAGCGGAATAATGTTTCACTAAATAGCAATTTAGTTTTAATTTTGTCTACTAAACGGATAAGTTGGTGGCTCTTTAGACTGTATTTTTTTAATAACCACCAATATATTTTGAGTTTATTGGTGTCAAATAGTTTGACTTTATTAGTATCAAATAGTTTGAGTTTATTAGTGTTAAATAGTTTGATTTTATTGGTGTCAAATATTTCACATTAAGCGTATCCATAATAGACGTTCTATACAGTTGTAAACACAACTTGCAACAAATGTTGGAAGTCGTGTTTATTATATATATTACATACACATTATATATACATTATGTATAGGTACTATAAGGAAACATTTGCTTCCATCTCCCGAAAACAATTTTTGAAACCAGTGTTTACAACCGTCTAAATCCTCTATCGTCACATATTTTTGAAATTTTTGCACTGTTTAGTGTTAATTATCACTTGATGGACAAACCTATTTTGACTATGTCAAGTGTATTTTAATATAAATATCAATCAATGATATTAAAATCAATTTATGATTTAATCGAAAGTAACACTCCAATATACTAACGAGTAGCACCATCAATTGTCGAGTCAGAATCAATATTGTAATCGAGAAAATTACAAATATCGATTTATCTTCTGATTGTAAAGTTAAGTCTGTGATTCGTGGGCTTGCTAATATAAAACGTCTATCATCTTCCCATGGGTCCGCCTGGACCTGGTGGATAATCAACTACCATAACATCACCGCCTCCAGGTTGTCCGAAATCTGGAGCATGGTCTACCACAGTCACACCGCCACCACCATTGTCACCACAACATAAACTACAGCATGCTCCCATCTGCGAAAATATAAAACTGGTTTTAGTTTACAATATTGAAGACATTCAAGAGTGTGTTTTAGGCTTTACAATACAATGCGAATGGATTTAGGTACCCGGGGAGACCAAGGTTAACATTCCACGATCAGATCACTTGGATATTATCCAAGGGTGGTGGCAAGAGTCTCCGAAACCGGCGTGTTTGTATGAACAGGGTAATGAATGTGAAGGAAGCCAAACAGGTTTGTCAGGATCATGAGGTCTGTCTACTTCGAAAGTTACTTGGCGTGAATATGTGTATGTACGTATCTTTTACCAGCGCTTTTGAGCGCAACATTTAAGTTTCACGCTCATTTATCTTCATATTTGTATGCAATATATTTTTTTGATTCTGTTTTTTTTTTCCGCAAACATTTCTCAGTTTGACGATGCTCCGACTAAAAGTTTCATTATTTTTGCAACGACATAAAATATTCAAAAGTAAGAAATCAGTACCCAAATTTTAATAGGACATATTTATTGATAACTCAAGTGGGTATTGCATACCTAATCAGATAAAATATATGACCAAAATGTTCCGTGATTTAAAAATAATACCTAATTGGCATGATAAACACTGAATGTAAAGCTTTAGACATCAAAAGTATAACATGCTATGTTCATATCTAAATATCAGAGTTTTTAATCTGTTGCCGCAGATGGCATTGATGATAAATGATAATAAACGAAAATAGAGCATCTTCACGCCTGTATCACCAAAGGGTTGGACAGTACAACAAAAACGGTAATGATTAGCCTAAGCCACTAAGTCGGTTACCTCACTGCCACTGCATACCACTCCGGTGTGCGGCGTTGCGGCTTTTCACTTACTTTACCTTACCTTAAATATCACCGAGAAAACAATACCTAATTGGCACGATAAACGCTGAATGTAAAGCTTTAGACATCAAAAGTATTACATGTTATGTTCATATCTAATATCAGAGTTTTTCATCTGTTTCGACATATTTGCCGTAGATGGCAATGATGATAAATGATAAGAAACGAAAATAGAGCATCTTCACCCATGTGTCCACGAAGGGTTGGGCAGTACAACCAAAACGGTCAAGACTAAGGCACTAAGTCGGTTACCTCACTGCCACTGCATGCCACTCCGGTGTGCGGCGTTGCGGATTTTAAGTTACTGAACCTTACCTTACATATCACTTAGTTTGGCACTCGATACTCTGCATACACTCACTCACTCAGAGACTTGGCGTGAAGATATGTATGTAAATATCACCGCACGGAGATGCGGTGGCAGTGTGTTATACCTTGCGGTTTTTGTATACGAAGCTAGATTTTTAGTACAAAGTTAAAATATCCATCACCGCACATCGGAGCGGTATGCGATGCGGTCCGATAGTCGCTTTAGTCCCACATTGTAATAGGTGGCAAATCTATTACCAATCATACATTTATCCTACTTTCTATTTATTAGATAAAAAAAAAATTATTCAAACGGCAATCGAACCCGGGATCAAATCAAAGTAAAATAAATGGTGAAAACTGCCTAATTGCTGAAAACTTGGAATATAAGAAAAGATTATTAGTTAAAGTGACTGGAAGTTTTTTGTATATTCTGACAGGAATGATACAGACAGCGTTGGGATGTAATGAATATAAAATTTGATAAATAGATTTATACACGTCATGTGCCGTGAGTCAGACTAGGCTCATATTAAGGGCCCGGTTTGGTATCACCACTTTACTTAGTCTTACTTCACTTGTCGTGTTCCGGATTATAGGTTAGATAAGTGTATTTCTTTAAACCGGGAAATTTGGAAGTTTGTTACTTTTTTGCACTGTAATAACTAATAAATTAGTGTTACAATTTCTAAAAAATAAGAAGCTGTACTTGAATATGTTTAAATAGAAAAAAAATTAAATTAACCTCTTATGGAAAAAGTAAATAAATTAAACTCACTGTAATTGTTTGAGGTTCGAATCCCGATTAAGACAGTCAATCCACGAGGATTTCGTTTATGTAATGGACGTTATGTGACCTGCTGAAAGTATCGCTACAAAGATTAGATATAACATATCGCTTTGATAATGATTGACTCATATTTCTAGGACTCTGTTATTTATCTTTAGATTTATTTATACCTGGAAATAATGCGTACGTCATCAATGCAGCAGAATTTAATTGATAGCGAAGACATTACTTTGAGGACATTCATAAATCTATATATCGCACCTTTAGTAATATAAGGGCTCAAGTCAAAATTTTAACATTCAAAATCCCATATACCACAGGTATTTTTCATGACAAACGCACAATTGATATTCGCTACTGGTTAGCGCTAGCAGAAAGAGAAAAATATAAGAATGACTCCGTAATTGTATTTGTTTTACACATGAATAATATCGGAAAAAAATATTGTATATTAAAACACGATTTCCCAAAAAGTAGTTTTTTGGATAGTGCCTTTATATTACTGAGGGTGCGATATATAAAAATCAATTGCTGTTCGTTAGTCTGGCTAATACTCGAGAACGGCTGAACCGATTTTGCTAATTTTTGTTTTGAATTATTAGTTCAAGTCCAGGGAAGGTTTAAAAGATAAGAGAAAGGAAGAAAGCTTGCGAGAAAACTAAGAAAAACAACATTTTACTTTTTCCCATACAAACTGAACATGTGGAACGAAGTTCGTTGGGACAGCTAGTTAATCAATATGATTAAATTTGGAATTTCCCTCCAAAACATGTAAACGTGTAGCTAGACGCAACAGGAAAAAATGGTAATGATTGGTTCGGTCTAGTCAGAAGTTGAAGACCTCAAATATAACCTGCTCCACACAAAACATAATACATGTTAAACCACGAACCACTCAGAAATTTGAGGCACCTCAGATAAAACAAACTTTTAAATAATATAAGTATCACAAAACAAGTTTAATATACCTAGTACCTACCTAGTATTTCGTGTCATACTGCTGTAGCTACAGCAAACATGCATGCTGATTGCTCTGGCTGGATCCACCCTAGTAGATAGTAGATTTCTTTTAGTGTTTTTTTTGTATTGATTTATTTTATTTCATTTATTTTTGCTTAAATTTTGTCTAATATTTATTTTTTTCTTTAGTTTTGTTACGTACATAGTTGTTGTGTTCTTGCCTTTAATTTTATTTTGTAATTATTCGATTTCCTGTCTTTCCTGGTTGTCTGGTACAGATTTCTTTGAGCGATAAGACCGCCATTTGTACATTTTTGTTTTGTAATATTTTGTTCTGTATTTTATGTTTGTGTTTATATTGTGCAATAAAAAATAAATAATAATAATAATAATAATAGATCCTAATTTATTATCCTATTAATCTGTTTGTTTGTTTCATTCATTTGCGCAAAAACTGCTGAACCGACTTTCATGAAATTTAGCACACACATAAAGGGTAACTTGGATTAACACATAGGACAGTTTTTCTCCCAAAAAAAATGAGTCTGTGGAACCATTAACCACAGGCCAACTGCTTGTATTTTATGATGAATTACCTTCAAGCAGTAAAATGTTCGTACAAATGCACCTGTATGATTACTCTTGGATCTCGATACCATGCGAATATAAAAAAATTGGAATCATGTGATTTTGGGTACATTTGTACACAGCACTATCGGACTATTAACATTTACATTTACGTACAAAAAATAACACAACGATCGGGAGGATGCTATCTGGCTCATTCGACTTCTTCGTATTCTTTAATTTAATAAAAACAATATAAGGAAAAAAATAACACTCAGGATAAATTGAATATTTACTAATGCTGTTCTTATCATGGACATTTAGTGAAAAATTAGTTGATTGGTTTACCAATTGGATATTTTGAGGCAATTCTGAGAAACTTGACCGTTATATTCTTCACAACTCCATTGTAGCATAAATCTTATAATAAGGGTAAATTGTTGCTCTTAAATCAATCACATATGACTAAGTTGTAACTTTATTTTGATATTTGTCTTTCATTCCTTTTATTAACCGAGTTCAAAAAACGAGGAGGTTCTTAAATCGGCCGGTTTATTTTTTTATGTATGTACACCGATCCGAGGTTTCTGAACCAATTTACGTTGTTCTCCTTATGTTTGATGCGGAATAGCTTTGAATTGGTCCCATAAAAAAATGACTCAGGTAGGTCCATTAGTAAGATTTTATAAGTATTTTTTTATCTATTTTCACCTATCCTGCTGTTTATTTAAATTTAATGTAATCGTTAATAAAAACCGACTCAAAACTTAGAAGTACAAAATAAAAAGAATTAATATTAATTATATACTACCTATTATTTATGTGTGCTAGTTACTAATAGCCAAGCCTTAAACTAATAATTATATTATTAGTATTAAATTGTAGAGTAAAAGCTAGTTTATAATTAATATTAATTCTTTATTATTTTTTACTTTTTAAGTCGGTTTTTATTAACGTGGTGATTTTTATATATTAATAAATTTATCTTTAGCATTAACGAGGGATTAAGTATTCACTGCGACTAACGTCCGACCACTCTTATCTCTTTGTTACCAATGCGTCAGGCGTTGGCACCTTTGTTAGCACAGACTGTGACTTTGTCACAGCCAGGGACGTCTTAGATTATGCGGGGGCCCTTGGGCACACAAAAACTTGGGGCTTTTTGAAATATAAAGAAATCATACTTTACATTTTTTTCACAATTATTTTTTGGGTGAAAACTTATATTATTTTTTAACAGAATGTCATTAATAATAATAGTATGCTGCTGTTTTTGTTTCTGCTTACGATAATATTTTCGTTCTAAAATTCAATTTTCTGAAGAATATATTTTTCTATGCTCATAATTATTGAGAAACTACTTAGTTTTTCTTAAGCTGCGAAATAGAACGTTCCCGAATTATGGCAACGAGAAAAAGATAATGTACCCAAATAGTCGATCTTTCGGGGCCCTGTGAGTAAGGGGGCCATGAGAACTGGACCCGTGTGCCCTTATGGTAAAGACGGTACTGGTCACAGCCAAAGACTACAATGCTCTGTCACAGCAAAAGTACCTAGCGTAGAGATGGTACTGTCTTGCATTTTAAACTATATACAGTGAAAATGTTTCGCCATTGCAACGTTACTCGTTCGCTACGCGACCGTGACTTATTATTTATACATGTATATATATAAATCAATTGCTGTTCGTTAGTCTCGCTAAAACTCGAGAACGGCTGAACTGATTTCACTAATTTTGGTTTTGAATTATTTGTTCAAGTCCAGGGAAGGTTTAAAAGATAAGAAAAAGGAAAAAACTTGCGAGAAAACTAAGAAAAACAACATTTTACTTTTTCCCATACAAACTGAACGGGCGGAACGAAGTTTGCCGGGACAGCTATATTCTATAAACGTGCAGTGTATTATAAACCTGTCCGCCACCCAAAGACAACGCTATGATAAAGCCCTCAGAGAAAGAGATTCAACACTTAAATTTCTCAATCATCACGTCTTTCTGTATAAAGTGCCTAACCCAGTTTGTATTATAAGTCAAAGTCAAAGTTATGTGTATAAATAAAAAAAGTATCATATTGCTTTTTATACAAATATTCTTGATTGACCTCTAAATATATTATAGACTTGAAATACCTACGAAAAAACCTACCATTAAAACAAAACATGGCAGCCGTTCTGAACAATAGGCGGCCGTTATCTGTGGTTCTGACATTACCGCGGCTGTTCAGAAAGTCTAGTGTATCGATATCGATACATGATCTATTCGTGATGGTCGACAGTTAAGTTTAGGTAAATAGATAAGAATTATTTATCTACCGATATCAATTGCTACTATTAACTTACTTACTTACTTAGTGCTGCTCAGTTGGCTTATAAAAAGGGAAATGTAATGAAACTTAAGAAACACTATTTATTTACTTTTCATCAACAAATTTTTCACATTGTGGTTTGCAAATACAAGTAGGTTTATGTTTCTATAAGTTAATTCTTTATATTTTTTACAAGATTCATTATTTTTACTAAAAATGTAATAAGATTACATTCAAACCACTTTCTTTAATTTAAAATTAGTACCGGACGAATTCTTATTACGATATATCTATATTAGAAATCTTATTTCTAGAAACGTAATTTTTTTGATCGACAATTGTAATAGCACGTCACTATCAAGTTCAAAACAATATGGCGTACTTGGCAAGCATAAAGACTGTCATGGCGTTTGACATTGACGTCAACGTCAAATTACGTACATTGACGTTTTCACGTCACGTACATGCAGGTCATTCAACATTTTTCAATATTTTAGTGTTTTTGCGCAAATTAAAAATCCCACAAAAATACTTCATGTAAAATGTTGCCAAGACGACCACATGAAGTTTGCCCTGTGAAAAAGATATCAGATCTCATGTATAACCAAGCTTCTTAATCTTGACGGCCTAACTCTACCGACCCTAACTTCATAAATTCTTATTCTAAAGTCGTGGAGTTGATGCGAATATATAGTTTCTGAAGTAAGTAAC
>NJDD01000391.1:52641-75876 GCA_002245505.1 Calephelis nemesis
TGCACAAAACAGAAACTATTGTCTTACACAATTAAAGCTAAACTTCAAGTACGAATACTATTCGTATAGAGTAACACTAAAATAAAAACAAAAACCCCCAACAAACCCTACACGTACCTAATGTATTGAAAATTCATCTAGATTACGTCAGATTCCAAAAAAACTTGGTTATGCTTACAAGGGTACCGCGGTGGTACTTACAAATGAAAACCTAAGATCCAAGCCCTAACATAGCACACTCAACGAGCGGGATGCCTCCTTAGAGGTCCTAGAAACGGGACATCCTCCAAATGGAGGGACGGTTGGCAACCCTATGTAAAGCCTTCTCGTCATACCAGTTCTTAAGAAAATGTAAATATCAAATATGCATTTTCATTTCATGTTTATGTGACTGGACTATATTCCCTCGAGTTTCCGAAAGAAACATAGATGAATATCTTTTTTTTATTTTATAGGAATGCAATTTCACCAGCTGCCCAAGCTTCAGAATCGGATCACATTAGTTTTTTTATATAAGAGGCAGGCGTATAAACACACGGTTCTCCTGATAGGAAGAGATAATCGTGGCCTATAAACAGCATAGATAACATGTGTGTTGCTCTCCTGTAGCCGGGATGCTAGGCCTATTATGCAAGTCTACCCTCTAGACGCCTCTAGAGGCGGTGAATCCCTACCCGAACAATTTGCTGCACAGCACACTGCCGCCAGTGGACGACGAGTATTGGTTTAAAAGAGACAAGAAAACTTTAACATTTCATTCATGAAATTCTCTTCCTATCGAGGTTCGCAATAGCCCTTCTCAGCCTATTAAAAAAAAGATTAAAAGAACATTAGGTACTTTTCGTGATGCTATAACATATCAATCAAATTGTATTTTTAACAACGATTTTCGTATTTTACTTTTATTTTTAGGTGTGTTTTATTAATTTACGGTTGTTTTTTGTACACAATTCCTTCCATTTTATTTTCACAACTTCAAACTTTAAGTAAGCTGAAAGAAATTTCTGTAGAGATAAGCTCTCCTGTTGTGTATTTTTGATTCTCCTTGTTAATTGAGAAGTATGTGTTCAATAAAGTATTGAATAAATAAATAAAATAATTTGCCGTTATTTCATTGGGGCACCGTTTACACCACAACTATTTAAATTATTTAAATAATTCTGTCGGTGTTTGTGTTTTTGTCTGTGATGATGCCACAGAGCTTTTGAACGCGTCGACCGATTTCGATGCGGACTTTTTTTAATTGAAAACTGAAGTGATCGAGATAGTTCTTAGCTACAACTCGTAACGGTTTTGTGGGGTTCGTTGATTTTGTTTTGGTAATAAGTAAGCATTTTTTCTCATGTCATTGTTTATTTCAGACGAAAACTTTTTTAATTAAAAAAAGTGGCAGACAATGTCCAGGTGATACAAACAAGTCAAGCCATAATGGTATTTTTCAAGTGGGAAACGAGACATCCCTTTTTACCCGGAGCAAACGCTTAAAGTTAAAAAAAATAATGGATTAACGATATAGCAATAATTATGTGAAATCGTCTATATGTTAGTAGCAGTATCGGCTGATTACAAAGAAAACTTAATAGTGTATGTTATATTTGTCGGCGTATTAATATAAGCTTAAATCAATATTTCTCTATTACGGTATTACAAGATTATAACATGAAATTAGTAAAAAAATTGTTATACTTATTGGTATACTAGTATAATTAAATCGATTTATGATTGACAGGTCATATATGCACTTTTTTTTATATCAAGAAGGTCATTAAAAAAATAAATTTGTTCCATGTTAACTACTTATGTTGTCATATTAAACAATGGCAACTTGGTGGCAACACAGGCTTGATGGTAAAATAGGCTTTCGGAGTATTAAAATTCTAAACAGTGCATTATTAATTAATATTTTTAATTATTAAATTTTTCTTATTTTATTGAATTTTCTCACCAATTTTTTTCATGAATGCTAATGTGTTTAAGAATCCATTTGAAAAATGTTTTTTAATTGAAAGAGTATACATTCCAACTGCTACCAACTCAGCAATAAAATTTTGTATTTTTGTTGTTATTTTGCGGCCTCTTCGCCCCGCAGAACATACCGAGTGGTAATATATAACAGATATTTTAGTATTATATGTATACTAAATTTTTTATTCTTTTAACATACATACAAATATTAGATATATTTACAAGTAACACGCGAAAGCCGAGATTGTGTAGGCAGAGATGCCTCCTGATCAGATCATAGGTCTGGTAACAAGTGCTAGACCTATGATCCTAACTAGCGCCGGTTTCGGGGATGCTTGACATCACCCTCGAATAATAACCTAGCGGTTTGATCGTAGTATGTCAACCTTTATCTCCCCGGGTACCTACATCCATCCACATTCGCAATTCTCAATCTTTCATTCTTTCCACATGACCGAAACAGCGGAGCATGCGCTTTCTCATTTTAACAAAAACTTTAACTAAGCTTTTTCATAGAGTCAAATCAGAAAAAAAACTTTACACTAATGTACCATACAAGTGGTATGTGTGTGTGTGTGTCAACATTTTTAAAAACTTCCACCGGATCGGAATCGCGGTCACACACTGAAAAGATCCAGCGGAAGAAACTCAGCAGGCTTTACTTTTTCAAAACTAATCGGAACATTATAAACTAAGAAAAAAAATACTGATCACATTTTAATTTTACACATATATGTCACAATTCATTTTTACTTTATTTATACGAAATATCATATAAAAATGTTCCAGGAATGAAAAGGTTTAGACAAACTTTTTATCTACTAATTTACCGCCATAAGGGTTGAATTTTCAAAATACTTCCCTGACGGATGCTTACGTAATAAAAAAAAATACGTGTGCAAAATTTCAGATTTGTTTCCCAAAAGATTTGGTCCGTGTAATTACATAAAACTTTCATGCAATGTTTTACCTTCTGAGGGCTTGAATTTTCGAAAATACAACCGCATGTTTTTGTCGTAATCAATATGAAGTTTCATGTACAAACTTACATTCTCTATCTGACCATCTTGGAGTTGAATTTTGAAAATCGTTGAAACATGTAACTTATAATTTATTTTTGACTTCATTCACATAAAATTTAATTAAAAAGTGTCCAAGAAATTAAACGTTTCATACAAACTTTTATCCCACATTTCACCCCTTGCGCGTTGAATTTCTAAAAATCTTACATTAGTGGATGCCTACGTCATAAGAAAAATACGAATGCGAAATTTTAAGATTATATTCTTAAGGATTTGGCCTGTGTGTTAATACATCATTTAGCTTTACCTTTTGCATACAGATAATGATGATGCAACTGCCAGTTCCCTGCCAGAACGGCACATTTATGATAGACCAATAGTAAACTGATATTAAAAAAAACGCCAACTGTTAGATTTTTTATGATGTAGAGATTAAATAAGTGGCTCTCCAGATGATAAGAGACAACCGTCACCGATAGCCACAATGGACGTTAGTCGTGTAATAATACCGGCTACTACTTCTCTTAATTAAAATCTTTACGGACGCCCGCTAAATTAGGCTGTTTGCTACCCGCTGCGACCAATATTACCTGTGTGAAAAAGTTTTGTATGATGACCTTATTCATTCCTACCGTGGGATCTTACTTATTGCAAGATGTGGTGATGTGAATATGTTAAGATGATGATCAAACGTCAGCTTGACAATGCATCAGTGCCAATTTTGATGTTCATAGGCAATAGGCAACACCTTACCATCTAGAAAGCAGTCTGTGTCTGTACGCCTTTTAAATCCATAAAAAAGCGAGTTGCTGTTTAGATATTTTTATATTTAATATACTTAATATAAGAGGACGTCCACTATAACGAAAACCACAATAAAATTATATTTAAATAAATATTAATTATGTTTTTACATCAATACTATTGGTAACACAAAAAAAGATATCGCGGAATATTAATTATGAAAAGGTACATGCAATAAGTGACTTACGATTAATTTCTAATATTTTAATATTTAAAAAAATGATCCCTGCTCTCGTTAAATGACTTACAGATTAAGCAAAATACTATCAAATTTTAGGTATGATAATGTAACTAAATTACAAAAACATTAACTTTTGCATAAGAAAGCTTACAGATAAGGTTACAATAATGGTTAAATATTTCTAAAACTAAATCATTGGCTCTGAAAAATACTGTGGTAACCATAGTAAAAAGGTTGTATGGTGATATGGTATACTAAAGAAAAGTGACTTTGACACATTGTATCCAACCCTTATTGTTAAGTTCTGCGTTTAAAATTTAGGTCGATATTAAAAAAATGTATTTAGCCGACTCCAAAAAGGAGAAAGTTTGTATGTTTTTTCATATGTTTCTGAAGAGATCACACCGCCAATTATGAATGGATTTTGATGATGGTTCTATCGTGCTTAACGCTGTTTTCATAATTTGGTTAATTTGGTTAAATTTACATTTGGTCTCATAAAAGTTTTATCAAAATCCGACAAGTTTTGAGTTTTAATTCAACATGAATATTTTTTCGTTTACCTTGACGAAGTTTTTAAAACTGCAATTGCTCTTTGTACCAAATTTGTACTTTTGCCGGTGACGTAACGTTTTTTTAATGTCGTTAACTCACACTTGTAAATCGCAAGCAAACAATTGACTTGGTTTCAGTTAAGATTATTAATTATGAGACTTAAATAAATTATTCTTTGTCGTCATTAACATAATACAACAAACTTTCCGTAGAGATTATTACACGTGCGTGTTATCAGTGATTCTTTTATTTATTTGTTTTGAAATTGGATGGGCATGTTGAGTAGGTATAATTAACATAAATAGGGATACCATATTACAAAAATGTAGAAATATTATATTAAGTCTTAGTGACATTTTTATCTCACTTATAAATAACCTAGTTTTGGCAGTTTCAATAGAAATTAAATAAAATTTATTTACTTGCAGAACATTTGTCATAAAAATTATTATAAAATTATTTCAGCATTTCAACATATTCTACCACATTGTAATATAATATTTATATATAAAAAAGTTAGATGTGAAAAGTGTCCCAAAACTTTCCCGATGACCGTAAGTTTTTTTTATATTTTTAATCGACTAATTTGGTGATTTTACCATATTAAATCAAATTACACAATTATGATTTTATGAATTATTCTTACTCTTTGAATTTATTAATTATTTATAACAATTAATGCGAAAAACATGAATTAGTAATTCAACTATTGACGTTTTTCGACATTCCGTAACGAGTAGACTGCAAAAAAAAACTCTATTTTATTGTATAGGGAACACAGAAGCATTAGTATAAGTTCACTGTTCTACTCTATCTATATGGAGGTGGTGGGCCATGTCCTCCAGGAGGGGCCCCTTGTGGGGGTGTGGTGATGACAGTGGTGTGATGCACGACTTGCTGCGACGGCGGTGTGCAGCAGTCGCAGCACAGGCAGGGAATACAGCAGCAGCAGCAGGGACGACATGATATGTTACAACCCATCCTGGAACATAAAGTTCATCATGTTATTATGATAGATATCTCCTATTGGTTCTGATTCCTATTGAACAACTGCCTAAGCAGGAAAATTTAAAAGGAGTAAAACTAAAACAGGAGGACAGGTTCCTATTTCAAGCCTATTTTATGACTAATTTTGAATATAACTTGATGCAAAGTCAAACTTAACTAATGGCAAGCGCTAATGTCAACACGAACAAATAAAAAAAAGCTCATGGCTTTCCTAATACCTCTTATTAACCGTGACCCTTAGATTTTATAGGTGCGTCGATGTCCTATGGCCTAACATCTCGTGCAAGTTCACTGGCAACACTACAGTCCGGGCCGGGACATGACACAGTCTTTATGACGACCAGAAATAGGTGGTATAATTGGTTTAATTTCAACATTTTTTATTGGATGAACTTTTTTTATTTAAGTTATTTTAATTGATGTTTTTTTAAGTTATAGTTAATATGCGTATATTTTGCTACAAACATTAAAGTCGGTATCTGAAACTTTGATATGTTTAAATTATTATTCTTGCAAGAATTATTTAGTGGATTGACACACTTCTGTATATATTTCGAACGTTTAAGATTTAATCATGTGTCGCCAAAGTCGGTCAAGTGATGACAAATTTAATTCACATAATATTAATATTATATTAAACCTTATGTAACATTAGCTGGGAATTATAATATTTAACTTTTATTTCTATATACAACTTTACAACTATTTAGAAGCAAGTACTGTATTCAAGGTTTGCTATTTCTTTTTAACAATCGGTCCAATGTCATGCTAATGAAGCGAAACGTTGAAGTGTCAAGGTGTTTCGCAGTGGCAAAGCGAACGACAGTTTTTCAAGTTAGCAGTTATTTCCTTATTCAGTTTTGTTATTTTCTTAACTGCTAAAATAGCATGAAAGCATGGTCTTTTATCTTCTATTACAAATTAATCCTTTTAATCGCATCATGCGTGAACGCTGGAGCAGTTTTTCCTATTTTTTGTCATCTTAGTTATTGTTAGGATAAGGTTCATAAGAAAAAAAAACGACGGGTTGCACTCCGCGAGTGCCGGCCGAAGTGATAACTTGAATATTAACGTTGTGCATTTTTGGTATTTTGAAATGGTTAGGGAATAATTTTGCACAAATTGCTTTAAATATCAGTATGAAACTACTATCATCTATGTAGCCGAATACAAATTATTCATTTACTGTGCTATTGTACACAAACATAACAACACGAACATTCGCCCAAGCGCCCTTCGTCATTTTATTCGCTCAAGCGCCTTGAATTTTTGTATTACAAAACAGGTCACGTGTTCTGACGCGAGTTTAGAAGTTTTTACCCATTCAAAAAAAGTGCGCAACGCCGAAAAAGAAGTTTTCACTTAAAAAATATCAATATTCATAGCTAGTTATAAAATTGAAATAATAGCTAAGACCAATACTAAGAATATGTATTTAATAATATTTATGTCTTCTCTTTTTATGAAGATGTGACTTATTGTTATTTAAAAATAACTCCTTAATGTGTACCAAATACTAAAAAATCACAAATACAGATACCAAATAGACCTTAAACTATAAGATGCACAAAGGCAGTCATATGACCAAGACCCAAGTCAACGATCTCTTCCAGACAACCTTATCATACGATAACAAGCTTCAGTATGATACTATGCAACGGTGCTTTAAAAATATTAAAATATGCATCTGTCATCTAACGCTACATGTAATAAATTATCCTAAAAGCAGTGATGCTTTAACATATTCCTGATAATTTTAATATTTTGAGTTCTCCTGATACCTAGGCAACAGAACGAAAGTGTGGTTTTTCCAATTTCCTAATAAAAAAAATTTTGCTCGGCATTGAATGTGTGCCCGGTTGGCGCTAGGCTCGTCTCCTATCACATTATGGGTCTTAGTGTCTTCGGCTAACCGTGGTTGCCCTGGTTGTGCTCTGCCTACCGCTTAGGGATATGGGCGTGAAGATACTTTACTTTACTCTACTGCCTGATACTTACGAAGAGTGAGATTTCTAGAATTCTGGTAGTAAAATTTAAAAAAAAACAAAGGTGTAACGTATGTATATATATTTTATTTCACTGATAAACACTTACGAATAAATAACAATTTTTACATTTCTAACTTTGTAAATGTGTAACAATATATTTTGATTTCGAGTATCAAAATCCCTGACAGAACCCTAACTTCATCTTCAAGGTTTAAGTTTTAGATCTACAAGTCTGAGTGAATCGGTCAGTCATAAATATGGGGATTTGCATACATTAATATATTTTTTAAGCGTGATAAAAAGGCGGTAAATTGCACAGGTATAGATCTACCGCCTCACTTAATCCTTGCGCCACAACGAGAGGGATTGTTGTTTTCGTGTTTCGGTCGAGAGGCATTTTATTCGGGCAACACCTCCACCGCCTTTAGAAATTTAATTTTATATTCAAGTTCTATTTAAGCATTTATATCATTTTATGATCACGAATTGCATAATACTATATTTTTTATGTTATTAAAACGCAAACAAGCAGACGGATTTCCTGATGGTAAGGAATTCAGTAATAGTGCATTAACAACATGAAGCCGGGATTTTAGGTCAAGAGCAAAAGTAAGTTTACCGTTTACGATCGGTATCTTTCCAAATACACTACTTGCCATGACCAGAGCCCCTACTACGTCTTTACGGCTTGTTAAGTTTACTATACTCGCTACCGTCTCTGTAAATTATTTGTATGGTAACTTTGAACAGCGCCTCTATCGGTAACTAAGAGAAACATGTTTTTAGACCAAAAGTGTCATAGATTTCGACACGTAACTTACCGAACGTAATCTATACCAAGTCATGGTAAAGGCTCAGAACTCCATACTAATTGACTTGATACGTGGTGTCATTTAGGGTGGAATTAAGTCACTTTTTAACACTTTTCTCCGAAATATAAGACATTAATGTTAATACAGCGTAACATCTAAAGCACGAGTTAAATTTTGAGAAACAGTTCAGAATTGATAACACTTTTGATCTATGATCAAACTAAAAATATGTAATTAATAATAAATAATTAAAAATAATGTAATTAAATATAAAATAATGTAATTATTAATAAATAATTATGCAAAAACCAAGACCCATAGTTATAACGTAAATAAGGCATAAAACTAATTGCTATCGACTGTAATCGCATTTGAAGGCTGGTGACGTCACGACTCGTGCTAAGTACAACATAGCGTGATAAGTGAGACATTTTTGCGGACTGTTTTAAATGAATATATGTGTTAAAGTAAATATTTCTTTTTGGCAATAATTTTTAAAATTAAGTACCATTTAAGTACGAGTATTAAAATTTGGGCGATTCTTTCGAAATAACCCCATATAGGTACGTAACATATTATTAACATGAAGACCTATCTTTTATATATTATGTCGTCAATGCGTTAATAACTTCCTTCAAGATAAAAATGTCCAAGAACAATGACACTTTCAAATTAGTTGACTGTACTCTATTTTTTTTTAACAAACGAGTACCAAAAAATGTACTGCATTGTTATTGGTCCACATTTTGGACATAAAGTTAATTTCAATCAATCAGAACGCGCCATTCCAATTTGCCAATGAGAACAAAGGCGTAGTGCCAATCGCTACAAACGCTACATCTCACTCTGTCAGTATCGGAAATATGCGAGGGACATACTCATTACTCATTGGTTAAAATGAATATACTATAAGTAGCCTACTTGCTTTTTTTTATGATAATGGATGGCAAGCAAGCAGACGGATTTCCAGATGGTAACAAATTAACGCCGCCTAAAGTCACCAAAAGTGGTAGTTGCGCATTGCCAACCTAAGGCCGGGATGTTAGGCGTCGATCAAAAAAAGTTTACCGGCTACCTTACCCTATGAACTGGAACACGTCAACGGCAAGCAATGGAAGTTATGGTGGCAGGAATAGGTAAGGCGGTGGTACAAATCCGGGCGAGTCGCTGCGAAAAGCTACCACCTAGTAGGATGTCACGGTGTTATTGACGGCAAGCATAGGGCTAGCCTTTTACGAGCTGCCTGGCATGAAGGCAGGTGGTCTATTCTGCAACGGAGCTCGGACCAACACAGGGTTCTTTTGCTAGTTATTTTTTAAAAAAACTTAAAAAACTTACCTATTTATAGGTTTAAATGTACATTAAATGTATTAACCAAACATTTAAATACGTAATTATTTGAAGAAACCGACTAATCGCTGTAATACCTTCAATTAAACGCTACTAATGCGCAACTACCTGTTTGTTAAATCTAAGTCACTGGTGTGATAACAAAACACGCTGCAGTGATAACGATAAAAATATAATCAGTTGATAAATGTAAAAAATAAATATAGAACTGTAGTTGTATTTTTTTTATTTTTTAGTCGATTAATCGCCTCTGTGGTCTAGCAGTTCAGGTGTTAGACTTGACTGCATGAAGTCCCGGGTTCGGGCAACAAAAAAGAAAATTTTGCTTTTCAATTTTTTTTAATAAACAAAAATTGCTCGAGATTTGATATGTACCCGGTTGGTGATAGGCTTGCCACCTATCACATTGCAGGACTTGTTTTCGGCTAGTCGTGGGTGCCCTGGTTGTGACTCTGCCCAGCTCCTAGCTATGGTTTAAATATTTTAGTTACACCAACATCTAAGTAAAGCAGAATATAGGCAGGGCGGATTTGATACGTTGGATGCCCGAGGCCTACGAAAGATTGCCGCCCTCCCCCCCTTATGTGCTGTAAAGCATGCAAAATTAAATCACCTATAGAAATTAAATAAAATGAAAAAAAATGACGATAATCAGTAAATTATTTAATTATCTCAATCGGTATTTCAGATACTGATTCTTACCCATTTCTATTTGTGAGAAGCAATGAATCGTTATTCACAAATTGTCTTTTGCCTGGCTTTCTGAGCAGCGAATTTGTTGATCAAATCATCACAATCTAAAGACCGTAGCAACTGTGATTCGATGCAGAGGATAGCCAGAGCGTTCAACTTGTCCTCGTTCATTTTCGACCGTAAATAATTTTTCACCCGCCGCCAACATGAGAAGCTGCGTTCACCGGAATAGTTCGTAATCGGGATACAAACACACATGCGTAGAGCTATATCAACGTTAGGATAAATGGTATGGAGGTCCTGATCATAAAACCATTTAAATAATGTCGTCGGCGACATCAGTGTGTCGGTTTTGCTTTATATATGCAGCGTGTTCCAGTTGGGAGGATAAGGTAGCCGGTAAACTTACTTTTGCTCGAGACCTAACATCCGGGCGTCATGTTGGCAACCCGTCATTACCTCTTTTGGTGTCTCTAGGCGTGAATTTCGTACCATCAGGAAATCCGTTTGCTTGTTTGCCTTCCGATATCATAAAAAAATCATGTACTTAAGTCAATTTCGTGAAGTGTGATTATTTAATAAAATGTCATTAATGAAGTCTTCTTAAATTATTACAGTAATTCTCCGGTAGAGGCGCTTCTGTCGCTTTGTTTTTGTGACCTTTCACAACAACAAAATATTGATTTTAAATTCAAATTTTAATGTGCCAATAGCTTTTACGTCATTATTCACAAAAAAAATATTTCAATACTAAGGAAATAATAATAAATAATTTATAGTGAAAAAAGGAACAGGACACAACATTTTAATTATTTGACCAATCGTAAATTGCCTCATCATCAAACTTTGACGTTTAAATATCATGGCCGAAAGTTAGCCGTTTCATGAAAATTATAATTTTATGACATGGTCGATAGTTTCAATCAATTTTAATTTTTTTAAGATCTAGCAAAGGCTTAATATCTTTTTAATGTTGTGCCATGAAAATGAAACGGGTGAACCCGATTTTAATGTTTGTATGTAAGTTTTAACATTTTACTAGAGCATAATAATTGTGTCTAAAAAGTTTTAACGACCTACTTAATTAAAAGTAATAGCAACAAAAATACATACCTTAACTAAATAATATTTTTTTCATCTATACATAGGCTGATCGGGATAAGGATATCCTTGTGGTGGTGGTGGACCGTGTGGTGGATAGCCTGGGTATCCTCCAGGTGGGGGTGGATATCCTGGGTATGGATAACCCTGTGGAGGTGGTGGTGGATTCTGATCTATGTAAACTGGAGGTTGTTGGACTATGACAGTTTGTGGTGGTTGCTGCTGTTGCTGTCCACAAGCGTTCGGGCAGAGGCACGGCACACAGCAAATCGCAGTTAAAGCCAAGCAGCAAGGATTGCAGCAGACCTCACAATCACCACAATCCCCACATTCTCCACAGTCAAACGAAATACATAAACCCATCTCTTGCTACGTCGCTTCTGTAACTAACACAGAACATCTATTTATCACTCTGAATCACTGGTCCTCAGTATTTATTATAATACGATATTCGACTCTATTTTTATAAATATAAATTTCAAATCAGGTTACTTGAGTTTTATCAGGCGACAAGTTATCATATGATAATGATAAGGACAACTTTCTGTGAATATTTCAAATTGTTACTTGGAAATAATGTTTTTATTAATAATCGTTAGACAATTACCTTCGGCATTATCTATTCCGGAAAAGTCAATTCTGAAGGTATTTGAATTACTTTAAAATTATTAAAATGTAATAAATAAGTACATACCAATCGCTTTATCTAATTTTTTAAAAATGTAGTTCTGTGTTTTCTTGTCCTAGGACAATTCGAAGCACTCTATATTGGTGTAATTTGTGCCATGTACAAAATACTACTAATACTAATCATAGGTACTATGTTACATATTATATAAGTTAACTAAATAAGTCCGTATGACTGTGACGGAGTAGCCGTATGTTATATGCTGCACATAGCATGCAATTGGTTTAGTCATACCCTACGACCTTCGCAACGACTGACGTATACAAAAGAATGTTTTCAAACATTATTTATTATTTTAATTACATGCAAGCTATTGCCCTCCACAAATGTTGCACTTAGGTTTTAAAAAGCTAAATATTAAGCAAAGCTCTGTGAAGATTAAAAAAAGGGAGGTTGGCAACACATTAGTCATTTCAAAAAAAGATATTAAGCTGATTAAAAAGCTGCCAATTATTAACTACGACTTAAGTACAATCATTATTACACTAATTGTAAAACTTTCTCCAAGTGCAAAAAATTTTACAAATGCAGTAGAATTCTATTTACATTCCTAGAAAACTCATTTAAGCTCTGTTCCTATAGTTAACGAACCGTAACCCGTCAGTATACTGACGGGTTACGGTTCATTAACTTTTCACTCACTTCGCGTCACTTTTGGGCAAACTACCAATTGTTATAACCAAAAGTGACGAATGATTGCTATGTTAAGCAAAACGACTAGTTGCTTGAAGATAGGAACCGGGCCTTAGATGTAAAAGATGTACCTACCATCTTGACACAAAACTCTATTAGTCTTTTTGCCAGTGGGCTTACTCTTGAATCTAGATATGATGAGAATTGGAATTTTTACTTTACTATTGGCTAAACATTAATAATTCGCCAGTATTGTATTCAAGAATACCTAAAATGACATATCCGATACTAACTTCCAACATTAAATGAATCGAGCTATTGCACTGATCACACTCTATTGAATGACGAATAAATAATACTTAGGTATCTTAAAACAACTAATAAAATGCGCTTTATAATGTATTTTTATTTATAATAGATATTTAGATTATTTATAATAGATGAATAAAAAGCAAAACATTGTATCCAATTCCCTAAAGAAGTGTGGCGAATTTCTAAAGTATTTCCAACAATTGAAACGCTATTTCGATATAATGTTTATTTTTTCTTAATCAGTATGTTTTTTTATTTGAATTTACAGAAAATTATCTTTATATACAAAATTATAATTTAGTTTTTGAATCTGATACTTATTTTCTCTTAATTAATCTTAATCGATGACCAGCGAATAATACTAAAGATCGGCTGTTTTAAATCTATCCATAAAATTATATAATGATTCAAACTTTTTAAAGGCATTAAATGATAAACAAGCAGCCACATTTTTTTATTTTAAATATTTCTATAATGCGTGTAATGCGAAATTCCACCCATCTGCTGACAAATAATCAGCTCCTTGGGGACTGACGTTTAACTGCTCATTATTACGGTTATAAGTCCGGTCAAGTTGTAAAAACCGCAATATATAAATTACCGTATATAAGCCGTTCAAAAAAGTACATACAAACTTACCATTAACATTACCATTCCATGACACAGTTATTTTAAAACTATGTTATCTCCAAAGGTATTCAATGAAATGAACTAATGTATGTATTTACATTTTTTAAGTGAGAGTTTAGCGATAGCTTCAAATGAAAAGAGATAACCGTGAAATGAAAAATGGAAAAGAAATTAAAATTAAACTTAATTATTTGCTGAAGATGTGTCTTTAAAAGTTGTTACAAAAAATATTTGTTTATATATCAACATATTCTACGTCTTTGTGGTGTGCAAATATTTTAAAATTTATACAAATTAATTATTTAGAATTCATGTTTTAATATTTTAAAAAAAATTTAAAATGTGATTAGGTTTAACCCTAAGTATCATAAGCGACCACCGTTTCCAAGCCTAGCCAATCAGGAAAAGAAACGGCAAAACAAACTCTCCGGCAACCAGGATTAACCCTATCTACCTTGAACTGCCACCGTTTCCAAACCTAGCCAGTCAGGAGAAGAAACGTCTAAACAAACTCCTCGGCAACCAAGAATATTATATGCTATGCTATTGCTATATTTTTTCTAAAATAAATTATTAAAAAAAAAATCAATTAACCTTTTCTGCGAAGAAATCGTTAACACTAAAGAAAGCTTATTCAAACAACAAGCCAAAAAGCTTCTTTCGAAACCTTTTTAGAGGCAGAGATTCTGAACTATCAGAGATGTTGTTACATATACGAATTGATATTAGTGATGACCTTTATTTTAAAAAGTGCTCGCCTCATACGAAATGCCAGGCAGAGAGGCAGTCGGCTTTTTCTACCCAGCGGAGCTGGACCAGCTTGGAGGAGGATCTCTTAGCCAATTGAATCCTCGTAGAATCATGTAGAACAATGGATCACTAAACCGCAAAAGTAGGCAACACCTCTTGTATGTTAAATTCAATTTGTTACGTAGTTTATTACTTCTTTACGTAAGAAGTATTTTCCCACTGATAACAAACAGTACCTAATACATTGTAAGAATTTATTATTCACAAGTTTTTTGTTACGCTTACGAACTCAAATATATGACTAAATGGAACGATTGTGTTACAATTTTAGTCATGTTTTGAGTCAACTCCGAAGTAACCTCATTTATATTTTCTATTGAAAAGCACAATACAAGTAATGGTAAAAAGCACACGTTACCAAAGTGGATACTCTATTATCAAAGATGAATACGACAGTAGCGAGCAGTAACGTTTTCGAGGCAGAAATAGATAGCGAGGTATTTACAAACCGAGTTGTCACAAAATTCAGTCAGCTAAACGTAATAACGAAGTTAATGGCAGTTACCAATTACAAGGTTTTTAATAGGAAAACGAGCGAGTGTGTGCTACCTGACGGAAAGTGGCCACTCCTTATCATCGATCGTAGTTATTCTATATTCTTGAGTGGAACCCGGGACCGACTCTTGGAATAAGTAATTTAAATACAGTAAAATTTGCTAAAAAAACAGACCTCAATTTCCATATGATATTATCTAACCTAGGAGTACAAATGAAAAACCAACTACAATTTCACCACCACGTCGCGGTCTAATTATTATTTTCCTGAATTTGTTAGTAATGATTAATAGTAATAGTTATCTTACTTTAAAATTTGCAGAAACATAATCTAAGCCTTGGGCAAGTGCTAAAAGAAAAATACTTTTGTTAAAACTATACACAAAAATCATTAGTCGGATCGGGATCCAATTTTTCGACCACAACATTTATCATCCCTATTGAATCATTAATTGGAATCTGCAATGTAATTAATTACCTGCAGTAGTGTTCTCAACACATTTAGATATTACGGCATCACAAAATTAAAAATAAGTTACTTGATCTTCTGATTTCTTAATTTAGCGGGAGGATTCAGAAAGTTCATATTAATGGTGTAAAATCGACAGGTGCTGCTGTTACCAATGGTGTCCCCCAGGGCTTCGTTCTGGAATTATTTTTGTTCGTCGTATACATAAATGACTTATGATACTACGTAAGGGTTAATCATGGAATAGTATTAGTACCGAAAATATCATAATATAAGTTACCGTAATAGTGGAAACTCTCGAAACATAAATTGCTAGACTATCAAACAATGGAGTTATCCCGAGGCCAAAAAAACTAACAATTCGTTATTACTTAAAATTACAATCACACTTAAATCACTAGTACCTATTTCAACAGCATTCTTTTAAGGACCTAGTTCTTCTTCTTTTATAATTATGGCTTCGATCGTTTTTCACGACTTACTTTGCCAATGTCAAGTTACTTATTATTAAATCTTAGACAGTCACTAGTCACTATGTACAAAGTCATGTCAGGTCAGGGTCTTAAGTGAAGTTGTGGCTTCGTTACTCAAGCTCATCTAGTGAGATTTGACGGCAGCAAGGACTATACACTAATTTCTTCATGATTATTTCATTTGTTCACTTTCACTGAACAAAATTAATCTTTTTCCCATCTAAATTAACCAATTTCACTCAATATAAACACGAAATTCAATAACAATGAAAAAATTACGACCACCTTCATTCATGATGGCGCCAAAACTTAAGGACATAGTTTCATGTGTTCTTGTTATGGCTTTATTTTTGTTTAATGAGGGGAAATATAGAATGAATGTACCAAAATTTACAAAAAAATAGACACTCTTTTAGAGCGTTCTCTGTCAGACTACTTAGCCTGAAAGAGATCATTTATGTACTTTAAAAACTAAAGTAGACCCCTACCTTAGTTTTTAAAACAAATACATATATCTAAACTGATACTATCGTAATAAATATAAACATAATTTAACTGTTGAAACATATAACATAGATTGTTTAATTGTTGAAATGTTCTAAAAATTTATATTCTTACCTAACGTGTTGGAAGCAACGAATAATTAAAGTTATCACTGCGCATAGCACTAGAACGAAACACAAAATGGTACCCGAAAAGGAAAACCAAGTCAAATGTAAATAAGTTTTATCAGTTCAAGAAAACACATGACACGGTACCTGCGCCCGAGCAGTCCGTCGCAACAACTGCACCTCCCACGGCCGGCTTACTCCGTAGACGCAATTACCTTGAAAGCCTACCTAATTCGGAAAATACGAGCAATGTTTTTAACCTTGCTGTTTAATCTAAAAAGTTGATTTCTTTTGAAGCTGCAGTACAAAACACGACACACATACATATCTTAACTCCAAGTCCCTTACGAGGTTATGCTTGCAGATCTTTCTGACTTCCTCCAAATTCATTTTCATTAAAACTCACCAGTTTTGTAGATTGTTGACACGACCCTCAGATAATATCTGAGCAATTTGATCAAGAAATGTCAACCGAGGTCTCCCCAGGTACCTAATACCTATATCCACATTCATATTGTCATATTCTCTTTGTCAATCTTTCATTTATAAATACTCTTTCTTTCTAATTTTTTAAACAACTTTGCCATTTTCAAACAGTGAACTAGCATATGGCTCTACAGATGGTGACAAACAACCAGTCTATATCAGTCGTGGGCAAATTACGGTCCGCGGGCCGGATCCGGCCCTTGAGAGGTTTTAATCCGGCCTGCCGCGGGGTTTTTTTTTTAATATGAACCTCCTTAAAAAATTAATGGTATTAAAAGACGGGTTTAAAAGACTATTGAAATTTGAACAATTAAGATACTGAATCGATACTACAAACATATATATTGCGTATTTCATACGTTAAGATTTCATAAATGAATTTTATTTTAATAAAGGATTGTAAAATAAAATAAAAATGCCTTATGTTATCTTTATACAACATTTTAATGTTTGCTGCTATGTTTAGGTGTTATATTAAATCGGCCCGCCTTAAGATTAATTACAATTTACTGGCCCGCCACTAGATTTTTTTAATTTACCGGTCCGCGGTCAAAAGAATTCGCCCACCCCTGGTCTATATACATAGATGCAGGTGCGTCACCGATCTGCAGCCGGACCGGACCGAACTGACATAAAACTGTACCTAATTATGGCGACAGAAACAGCTAAGACAGTTGATCCCTACCCGAGCAAGTTACGGCACAGCACTCTTTCACCAGTAAAAAAAAATAGGCTGTAGTTCTCTCAACTCCCATTTTTTTGTGCAAATTAATAGCTTTGAAATAAAATTAAATAAGTTCCGTTTGTGAACTGTTTTATTTTTTGTTTGAAAGAACTTACTTCTGTGTCCTACTGTCACCAAGTCTGGGTTTGATAACGGACTAGTATTATAGGAATGTACTCAATTCTCAAAACTCAAGGAAAAAGATTAACTTATCGTAAAAAATACTGGTAATCGTTATTGCCAACCTGAATTCAAGCTCAAAAACATCTATTTATTAATAAGCATCGACCAAAGTACTCCTGGGTTCAACCTGGTCTTATATAGTCTTTACACTGTTACACAAACTGTAATGTGAACTTTACTCTTACTTTAGTCTTTATTTATTAATTAGACAACTAGCGTATGATTAACAGTGCTTACCAGTCATATCTAACAGTTCGGAACACAATCATGGCAAACACTGTCATTATGGTAGCAGGAATAAATAAGGCTCTGGTACCATCCTTAGTGTTACGCTGTAGGGCTCTACCAAATCGAATTGCAAAAGAGGTTTAAAAATTGTTATTTGAAGAGTAAGAATTGAATTTAATAATTAAAACTTCTTCGCCATACTTTTCTGGGGAGTTTTAACTACAATGTGTATTTTTAGTTATACCTACATTAGACCGAAAAAACGAACTTAATTAACAGATCGGAAGTCATCGCCATTTTCTTCAACTTTTATTTTGTTAAATGACTAGCTTCCTACTCTTGCAGACTTTTTTTTCAGGCGTTCTAGTATTAAATTGATAGATGGACTGTTTAATACAAATAAATAAAATTTCACTGTCTGTTAACATAATTAACATAACCGACTTTTTTTACATGCATGTAAATATACCAAAATAATACGAGTATATAAAAAATGTTGTATTCCAAAATAGCAATTTTTACTATTTCTGTCTGTGTATGTGTTGTATCGGAATATGATTTAATATGGAGTAACTTAGACTACTTATACATTGAAAAAAAACTAATGCTGAAGTTGTTATTATTGTCTAAGTATAAGTATATAGGTATATTTTATTGATTTATTTATTTCTCCTTGGATAGATATTTAATTATTATACCACCTACGAGGCTACAGGTGACAGTCGTCTTTTAACATCAGGTAAGTCGTGTGCTTGTTTGTTATCTTCTTCTGTTCCATAAAATAACTTGTATTTTTTAAATAACTTCCTAATTTGCTTAAATATCATTCCCAGCATGAATATATTAATTTTATTATCACCTATCTATGAAACCATTCTAAATGAATGAACATGAACTACAATTTTGTGTAATTTTTTCTCGTTTTTCTTTGGTATGCGTAAGTATTTCAAGTCTTGTAACCTGATGTCCCAACACGAAAAAAGAGGTATTTCCATATCTATATCCCCGAAGCGGTAGGCAGAAGCACAACCACAACCCACGACTAGCCGTAATTACTAAGTCCCACAAAGTGATAGGTATCAAGGCTATTGCCAATCGGGCACAGATCCAATCCCGGGCAACACTTATTTTAATTAGAAATTTGGAAAAAACACATTTTCCTTTTGTTACCCGACCCGGGAATCGAACCCGGAACCTCATGCAGTCAAGTCCAACACCTAGACCGCTAGACCACAGAGGTAATATAGATAGAGATATTTGAAGAAAAAACAAATGGGTAAGTATGCAGGTGAACCAAATGAGGTAAGTGATCACCATTACCCACAGACATCCGTAAAAGAAAGAATATCAAAGATCTGCTAGGAGGAATGGGTAGGTAGTCTTTTTCACATGACTCTCTCTTAAAATATGTTAATAAAATTGATGTGGGACGATTTTGGAATAATTTGTTATCTTTCGAAAAGATAACTAACAAATGGCGACGTACTACCTATTGAAATGCCTAGTTGGAGACGGTTATCACAGTTTTACTGTACTTTTACTCTACTTTTTCGATGCAGCCTTGTAGTTATGTTTAGGCTCTATCACATTGACTTAACTAATGGTCCGTGGACCACGTGTTCTCCTTGGAAGCATCCCAAGTAGTCTACGACCCATAGTAAGTGACAAGAGTAGACATATCACCCAAACGAGTAGAGCGCTTTTTGAAGGTTTTTGATTCGTTGAAATCTAAAAGACCCTTTATTTACTTTCAATTAATTACTGAACGAGCTGTTGCCTGCGCCTTCGCCCACGTTTTCTATATGTTAATCCAGGTCACAATCTATCTGTGTTCCAAATTTCAGACAAATCCATTCAGCCATTCGAGCATGAAACAGTAACAAAGATCCATACGTACATACTCACAAACTTTCGCATTTATAATATTAGTAGGATGTAACGTCTAAATAAATAAACCAACTGGGTAGTTCACGGCATATCGAAAATTTTCCAAATGGTCCCCAAGGAGTAAGGAGTAAAAGGTTAGGAACCACTGGTCTAGCATACTAATTGTTAATAACTGAGTAGGTATATGAATCTCGAAGTCTTAAATTATCACACAAAAGATAATAAAATGAGATTATAGTTTTCTTAATTTTTTTTTTTTTGGTATTTCCCTCCACTTACTACTTCAAAACTTGTCAACAGTACCTATGTTCTTGAAAGACAATTTAATTACACTCTCGCTGGTTCAAGTGCGTAATACCAAAGACAATATATATAATTTTATATAATTATATTTACTTATCTATGGTAGTACTGATTTAGTATCAATGTTGTGGAAATACGAAAGAAAATGTAGGTATAACAACGTTACTATTTTTGCAATAAAGTGAAGTTTCAAGTTCAAACAATTTATTTGCAAAGCAAATTCAAACTAATCATATTAGTTCTTACGACAAACTACTTTCTTACTAGTCAATAGTATACTATACTTATAGGTTAATATAATAATATAATAGTAGTATACTTGTAGGTTAACGTTTCTATATTTCAAAACATATACATAAATAATTAATTAACGGTTCCAAAGTTTAAATTAAAATGTACAGCTCCTGCAAAGGTCAAATTTTTGACACTAATACCAAGGACAATATATTATACTAGCTGCGCCCCGCGGTTTCACCCGCGTAAGTCCCAATCCCGCGGGAACTCCGGGATAAAAAGTAGCCTATATGTTATTCTGGGTCTTCAGCTACCTACATACCAAATTTCACCGTAATCGGCTTTGTAGTTTTTGCGTGAAAGAGTAACAAACATCCATACATCCATACATCCATACATACAAACTTTCGCATTTATAATATTAATAGGATTTACTAATCTCTGCAATGATCTCTGCTAATACTTAGCATGTACCTACTCGTAGATCAACAATATTTAATGCAATAAGCAAAATATATGACTATGAAAGTACGCAAATTATATGTTTGTGACATGGATACCTATTAGCACTAGTCAATGATGTTAAGTTCTATTATACTTACATATAAATGCATATAATCTACATCTACAAATCTGTATATATAAAAGAATGTCGTTTCAGTTAGGTACACTGTTTGTAACCCAAAAACGGCTGAATAAAATTGAAAACTGATAAGGAGGTAGCTTAGAACCAGGATTGCTATATAAAAAATGAGAAAATTAACTGATGTTCAAACCGCTCGGATAGTTTATTTTAGTTATTTTCATAGCATCATTTCGTATGGAATTCTTCTCTGGGGAAGTTCTGCCGAAGTAAATACTATATTTATTTTACAAAATGGAGCCGTAAGGATAATTTATAACCTATGCCCAAGTTTCCCTGAGAGAAAAAATCAGAGAAATCAAACTTCTGACTGTTGCATCCCAGTATATCTTTGAAAATTTAACGCATGTTCACAGAAGTTCATTTAAAAGAAATTGTGATATACACTGTGTCAATACAAAGAATGTAAATAATCATTCTTTCATGGGCCAATGTATACAGTTTTACAACAAATTTCCCAGTTATATAAAAGAACTTCCAATTAATAAATTTAAAAAATGTGTTAAATGTACATGAAAAGGGTTAGTATGCCATTGCTGAATATTTAGCTGATTAGACCGCTTGGGGTTAATTGCTCCTCATGTCAATCTCTTTTTAATATAATGTATCATTACATTAATCATTGTATACATATTTTGAAATAAGAAAAAAGACAAGCCCGCTGAGTTTCTTGCTTGATCTTCTCAGTGTGAGGCCGCGTTCCGATCCGGTGGTAGATTTATTATTATATCAAGACGCGTCACAGTTGGTAGTATTTAGGTTCGTGGGTATAATTTATAGGTAGTTTATGGTATTTAGGAACGTTGGTATAAATAATAATTAGCAGTAGTATATCTCGAGTGATTGTTTAAGTTAAGCTTAAGTGCCTCTTGTAGGTTAACTTGAACTAAAGAGAAAATTGAATTTGAATTGAGGAGATAGACATATAATATGACACTTTTTATAGCGTTCGACTGCAAGGAAACTAGAAAAACACATTTTAATTTTTCTCATACAAACTGAACGAGTGGAACGAAGTTGGCCGAGACGACTAGTAGGTATAATGTAACTGTCGAAGAGCTAATTCAGTAATTACATTAAAATTTAGGTTTTCATTGTTAAGTATGACTCAAAAAATCACTGAGCGGATATACGATTAGATTAAATTTATTAATAATTTGATATTAATTATGGTTGTGGCTTGTTCATTTTTACGTAAAAGTGCAATCCAGTTCTAGATAATTTAGCTACATAAATACGATGCAATGCAAAACTATTTGATAAAGTTTCAACTTCCGTACAGTTTTCATAAAACAAATCCCAATCAAATTTTCTTAAAGATTTTCCTTAGCTGATAGTACCTTGCATAACACATTCAATTTCAGTCATGGGTTAGTGACGACGATTAAATTTGTAATTGCGATATTTAACAACTCTAATGCTGATAACGTATCGTCTTATTACTCACGTAATCTTTGTGGATCTAAGGTTTTGTTTAGTGAAAAACATAATAAAGGTAGTATCTACGTAACTCTCTACTTTTTTTTGCGTCGCGAAAATATTGATTCTAAGAGGTTGAGTAGATGGCGGAATTACTGTGAAAAATAGTACGAACATCAACCTTCAAGATCCTCACCGTATCCATAATATATTTACATACATACATATCTTCACGCCAAGGGGCTCTTACGAGGTAGGCAGAGAGTATCGAGTGCCAAAGCTCACAATTCCGACATACCTGTCTGGCCTCCTTCACACTCATTACCCTTTTCATACAAACACGCCATATCTTTTCTGGGGCACACTGAACTTAGGGATACTGTGATCAGAGATAGCTGCAAACATTGCAACAGTAAAGGTCAGGAAAGCTCCTGGACCAGACCAAATAGCAGCTGCAGTGACAACGGCTTCTGGTGGCAATAAACAAAAGCATTAAATCACTAGAGCAACTGGCGAATAAGTGACTAA
>NJDD01000391.1:100433-112398 GCA_002245505.1 Calephelis nemesis
TAGTCCAAATATATTATATTATAAAAAAATAACACTTATCACAATAAGTTTTAACTATTGAGTTATCGTTACATTGATTACGTTAATCTAAAAGTTATATTAAAATAAAACAAACAAAGCTTCAGCCAAAATCAAAATTAGTGCTAGAATTAGTGCTAGGTGCTGTTTCTAAAATTTCAGTGCTAGGCACATGAAAATAGTGCTAGATCTAGCACTCAAAGTGCTGAGTTGGCATCGCTATTTGTCACTGTTCACTGTTCAGTGTTGATGACACATCGATATTATTAGTAGAAATATCGATGTTCATTATTACTATTTTGATATTACTATTTTGTGACAGTTTTCACCCAATATCTTAATTACAACATCGTCTTAAGCTGGAGGTTACAATTCTAAAAAAGTCTCGTTGTTGACTGTAACCTGCATATCATTGACATACGACTAGTTTGCTTTATTTATTTAACATATATTCTCAAATTTTTAGACAGCACATGAAATAAAATGTATCTACACAAAAGAGATCATATTTTGTACTTCATCTGAATTCGATACGGGATACCATGACTATGTAATAATATTAAGTTCTTGTAGAAATAGTGTAGGTACATTTGCTTAACCTTTTAATTTTTGAGACTAATGAATTAATACCTTTATTGAAATTTTTGATTGAAAATTAATTGAAAAAAGTTTCATTGTTCTAATTAATTTATTTTAGAATCATAAAATTAATGAAGTGCTTATTTCTTCTATGCTGTGGACGTATTCACACAAAATCAGATACCCATATCAAAGTTTTTTGAAATAGAAATCGAAAAAAATCCAAACTCGACAATTTTTCGATATTATGTTATCGAACTTCAATATTGATAATTTTAGAAATATAATATACATATGTACTTTGTGGCATCGAATATCCGTTACTTATTTTAAAAAATATCAGCACTCAGCAGCCCTAATTCAGAACTGTCAAATGTAATTTTTTTTAGTATTTTTTTTTTGGTTTTTTTGCCCCTTTCTGGGGCCGGCTAAGACCTTTCGGCCATGCTGCCATGTCTTCCGTATATAAATAAATACTTTTTACTAGTCATAAGTCATTTTAGGTCATAAGTCGTAAGTCATAGGTCTAAGTCATGTCAGGGTCTTAAGTAAAGCGGTGGTTTCGTTACTCAAGCTCATCTATGAGATTTGGCGGCAACGAGGAAATTCACGATACACTAATTTCTTCATGATTATTTCACTTGTACACGTTCACTAAACAATTAAACAAAACTAAACTAATTCCGACCTAAATTAACTAATTTTACTTTTAATCTACACCAAATCCAACAGTTACGAAAAATAGGACCATCTTCTTTCACGATGTCGCCAAAACCACAAACTAGTAAGAGATACTACGTATATGGCCAAAACTCTTGACATTTTTTAAGTTATTTTATTTTATCCTGGGACCGTCTGAGACCTTTAAGCCATGCTGCCACATAATGCCAAATAAGTTCATATTTTACTAGTTATTAGACATTGTTTATGTCATATCAGGGTTTCGAGTTAAGTTTTACTCGAGCTTATTAAGTGAAATTTGGCAGCAACGAGGAAAAATACGACACACTTCTTCATAACTATTTCACTTGTACACTTTAACTGAATAAAATTAAACTAACTGCCACTAAAATTAACTAATTTCACTCATAATATATGTATACAAAGTTCAATAATTACGATTCTTTCACGATGGCGCCAAAACTTATAAATTTGTTTTAAAATTATTCTTACGTAAAAACGTAAGGTAAAACTTACGTATCACCCATTTATACAACAAACAGACATCTGCTATTTGTATGAATTTAATTCATAGTATCTCTAATTATTTTGTGACTTGTGAGCAAGAAATATAAATACTCTTTAACAAGAGTTTGTGAGTATGACAAGACAAATGACGCGGGTCATGCGGCAACTGTAATATAATCCACATGACCGCCGGTCTTGAACCTTTAGCAGAGGGGAACGCCGCGCCTTTGATTTTAAACACAGTTTAATTAATTAATACTCAAAGATTACTAGCCACCTACTTACGTTAAATCTTTCATGGTTTGGCAGCACTAATAAGGAATGCTATTATAATATATCACTTACTAGGATAATAGATGATTAAAAAATCCTGAAATTTTAGCAATTCATATTTTATATATACGAAAAATTTATTAATATAAAAAGATATTCTAATTAAATATTTCTTTTATTGAAGATATTTTTTACAGTATGTTGACATATAGAAAGTTTTCAATTAAATTGCCAAATTTTGTGCAGTGGTAACATTTGTAGTTTGTGGCTTCAATCGCAAGAGTGAGGTGTTTTCGTAATTCATAGGCAAATTTTGATATCGTTTAACTATTAAAAATGCTACAAAAGTGTTAAAATAGCGGAAGTGTATAAATATGTGTCGTGATAGTGATTTATATAATAATAGTTCAATTAAAGTGTAGTGTCCAACATGTTTCGATGTATACCTTTGTTCAAATGTAATCGCCAAGTGGAATCTGTAGACAAGCGGCATTGCTCGTTGCCAACGGTACCTGAAGACATTTTACGATATTCCAGGAGTTTGGAGGAACTTTTGTTGGACGCCAACCATATTCGAGATTTGCCTAAAGTGAGTGAACTTACATGCTCTATTTTGCCATTATGTCGTGGGCGTTCACCTTATCAAAATGTGTAAATAAAACAGTAAAGGAGTATTATGTTTGTGGATTGACAGATTTATTTGTAAACATAACTGAGTGCTCTAAGTCTAGATCTAAACCTGACGCGTTTGTCGTTGCTCATATCAGCAGTAGATGCTCCAAAAATGTCAATGATAGTAGATAGCTGATAGTAGGTTATTATGTTACGTTTGTGATACATTCTTACTACCAGTTTGTATTACGTCCGTATTCTGGCTGTTTAAAATATTTTTTTTGTTGACATTTGCAATTCATTTAAACCTGGGTAAATTATAGAAGTTACTGTTTTGATGTGAACTAAATACCAATATATAGAAATAATCTTGCTAGTACGGAAACAGTAGTGTATATCTATCCTATATCTATAAATTTATCCAAAGGTAGTCATTTATGTTGGCTTTCAAAATCAATCTTTTACAGATCAAACCCATACATTATTAATTAGCTTTGTTAGGCATTTACGATAATTACTTGAACATCTAGGTAGTCTTAGATCCTACTTATCACCTAAACATCTCTGTGGTTGTACTTTGTAAAATCTATGACATCCCTCTTTATAATTTAAAAACTCTTGGACATTAATTAGTTTGATTTGGTTGGTTTATAACATGAAAAAATTTACTTTAAATAGAAATTGGACCTGTAAACTTGCTCTGCCAGTGGCATAATTTAATTCCTTTTTTGAAATTCACTTAGCTACACAAAACCTGTTAACTTTTTTATTATTTTAAATTTTGTGCCGTCTACACAGTGTGATATGAGTTTTTTAAATCTTATTTAAAATCTGTTATTCTTGTTGAAATGGAATGAATATTAGCTTTTTGTGGAATATGTTTGTTAAAAATATTTTACAAAATTATCTCAACATTCTAATGTATTCTGACATTAGTGTGCAAATTTTTAATATTGTAAACCTATATTTTAATATACTCAATTTTTTATTTATTTAAATTAAGAAATAAAGCTTACTTTGTTTTCATATTGTTTTTGGTCAAAAACAAATGATTGCTACACTCCTATAAAGTGTTAGACATTTTTCTCTAATCGAGAATATTTTACATTTCGATGTTAGAAGATATTTACAGAATTAGAGAATAGTGTTGCTTAATGTTTTCATATTTTTTTTTGTTAAAAACAAGTTACTTATAATTAAATGAAGTCAAATTCCCGTCAATTGTTAGATAATACTGACGAAGAATATTGCAATGTAGCAAAAATTACAGTAGGCACCAATCAAGCAGTTTTGTATCTAGAAAATCAAATTTAGATATGTTCTTCATCTTCTGTTATAAATATGGCTTTCAATCGTTTTTCACAACTTATTTAGCCAATGTCTGGTACAGGATTAAAACACTTAAATCATCACTAAAAACTGTTACATATGTTATTATTGTCACATATTAAAAAATTACATGTGAAAGATTATCAATCTTAATAGAATAAACAATACAAAGAAACAGATACATATAAATTGAATGAGGACAGATTTAGGTTGCCCAGGGAAACATAGGTTGACACCAATCGGGTTTTTCAGAGGGCGATGTCTCAGAGACATCATATTTGTATAAATGAGATATGATTGATTGAAGAATTGTGATATTTAGTACTCGAAATTCTCGACCTCCGGTAATGGTAATGGAGTGAACATACTATAATTATCTTAGTCCTGTGTATTAAATCTGTTTGTAATGAACAAAATGTTGTTTCCCGAATTTTCCATTGTAGGTGTTGCCAACTTCTACACATCATTATAGTTATACATATACTTATATATTTACCTTTCTAGTGGATGGTTTAACACATTCAGATATCAGGTGACACTCACTAGCCTGCTAATCATCTCCACACATAAAAATTGTCTAAAAAAAATAAACAAAACACATATTTTGACATTTATAATATTGTTGTGGATGTGGCGTTTAAATTGGGGGTCACTTATTATAGAGCTTACATTATATTCTATTTTTATGAAACAGATAAAGTAGAAGTTCTGAAGGACTGTAAAACTATATTGCCTGTAACAACCTGCAAGGTCTATGTGGTGGATAAATATGTATATAATTCTCCCAATTTTTGAAAAACCATGTTTCATTTATGACTAGCTGTTCCAGGGAAGTTCATTTCATGCTTTCAGTTTTTACTAGTTTCGTCTCAGTCGAGAGGGATATTGTATCAGTATCCCAAATAATATTATTAGGTAACTACCTAAACCTAATCGGTAATCAGTTCAATCATTATTTAGTATTGAAGTCAAGTAGTTGTTTATGGAATTAGATAAGAAAGCCACTGAAGCAAAATCATTTTTTTTTCTGTTAGTTTACAGCATATATTAAAAGCTTATCTAAGATAAGAGATTGTGCTATTTTAAATCAGTTGCTAAGTAACCACAGTAATTTTTAATGACTAATTAAAAATATCTTAGCACCAAACTCTAGAAAGATCTTTATTTGTAAATAGGTTATTCATATTGACAGTTGATTGTCTAATAAAAAGTTGTGAACACATTTATTTTTTATTTTTGTATGAGGCTAACTTCAATATGGTTAAGGTCGGACTTAAAATCCAAATTAAAAATCACCAAAATTGTTTTAAAAAATATGATTTTACTTTTGTAAAAAAATAGTAAATAAAAAAATGTAAATATGATTTGCATCTAATCTTAGTGCAATATTTCTTTTCAAAAATCTTATTTCCTACTAGCAGTTTCACGCAGCTTCACCTGTGTAACTTGGCTTCTACTGCACTGATTTTGACGAAACAAAGCCACTCAGGGATAATGTAGCATTTTAAAGATGAAAAAATTTTTGAAATCGGTCTAGTAGTTTCGGAGTTTCATTTCAAACAAACAAACAAAAATTCAAACCTTTCCTCTTTATAATATTAGTATAGATGATGAATATTATTTATGTAATTATGTATAATTTGTTTGTTACAGAACTTCTTCAGACTTCATCGACTAAGAAGACTAGGTCTTAGTGATAATGAAATACACAAGCTTCCGCCAGATATACAAAATTTTGAGAATTTAGTTGAATTAGATGTATCCAGAAATGGTAAGTTTTTTTAAATAAAAGTAGGAATAATTTTGAAGTTAATTTTCATGTAAATTGTATTCTTTTTTGTACAGGAGGTTTTTGAACGTCATATTTGATATTGATCTCCATTTTCCGAAATACCAATCGATTTTAATTTACCATATATTTTTTCATAGCAGCTGTTTAACATGGGTAGAGTTTCGACTTCTAAACTAAACTCACTTTAAATAGCTCTTATGCAGAGATAATAAATTAAAATTCATTGGAGATTCAGAAACTGGCTGGTAAACATTTCTAATTTAAAATTAACTTAATTTCTACATTTGAACAAAAAAAAACCTGTCTATGTTGTAATTATATGTTTAGAAATCATGTCACCAGAAAATAGCTGCCACCAAAGCCCTAAAATGATATTTTCTTGGAAAACCTTAAGTGCTGATGCTGCTGCAAATTGAGTGTTATGATAATATAAAAAAAAGACTAGTATTTTTTCTAAATAATATAGTTTTGTACTTGTTAATTGTAATATTTGGTTGTTACTGTTGTCTTACTAAAATGTTTAGGTTTTGGTTTGATTTGGTTTTTCTTGTAAAGTTTTGGAGCTGTACATTTTTGTATCATGATGATCTGCATACAGAATATGTATGAAATGCAGACATCTAAATGTTCATCACGCCTGCCCCCGTCGGGAATCGAACGCGAGCCTCGCGTTTGGTCGATGTAGTTAGGCATGTAAGTTAGTCTCTCGGCCAACGCGGCGGTCAAATAAATGAAGATTATTTGTTTTTGTCCAATGTAATGTAACAAAAATCTCAGCCAAAGCAATGCGTGGACAGGTCTGCTAGTTGTTACGCGTCATGTTGTTTATCCGCAATGGACATTTAAATTACTAAATGGACTTAAATCAAATTTGCACAATGAGTACAGCATGACCCAATGTAAAAGATAGCTTTTAAAAAATTATCGTGGGCGAAGCAGCTAGTTTAAATATACTATATTAGCTTGTAAATGACAGGAAATAATTTCTAAATGAAAGCTAACTATAACTTGTAACAGGATTTGGTTATACTTTACCATTATGAACCTGACATAAATAGGCAGAGCCTTGTATAGAAGTTACTTATAAATTCAAGATACGTGTTGACGAATGACGCGCATAACTTCGCGTACGGTGCAGGTGCGAAAACATTCCGGCTAACGAACCACTGTCGAATCATAACTTTGTTCTTTGTTTAATCGCTTCTGTCGGCTAGTGGTCCGGTGAGGTGAGGTCCAAGGTTCGATCTCGGGGTCTGATAACAAAAAAAAATTTTTTACGAATCTGTATGTCTGTAAATGTAATAACAAAATCCCAATTTTCACTTGGTCAATGTATCATGCATAAACGATTGGGCCAGTTTTATTAATTATTTTTTTACTCTACTAGTTATCATCAGGAGAAGGTTCATATGAAGAGAAAATTTGGGAAAATTTCTGGGAACATAAAAAAATAATACTTTCATTTTATGTACTTAAGTAACGTTATGCGATACAAAGTTTGCCGGGTCGGCTAGTTTTCTTATAAAAATAATGTTGCTTGGGATTAGATTTTTGCGCGGTTGGTTATAGGTGTGCCAACTGTCACAATGTAAGGACTTAGGATGTCGCGATTTGAAAATTCCTTTTCTAAAAGATAGCAAATTATTCACTACCGGCTACCCGACCCTTCGGACTGGAAAAAGACAATCATTATAGTAGCAGAAATAGCTAAGGTGGTGAATACCTACCCGGACAAGTTGCAATACAGTACTCTACCACCAGTGGCCTTGTTAGTAAGGACCGATGTAACCAATGCTCGCCTCTTACGAGCTGCCAGGGTGGCAGATGGTCTAATCTACATGGAGGACCAGGACCACGGGACGAAACTACAATACACACTATTAAATACATTACTGTGTGTGAACGGGTCGGCAGGATTTGTAAATCATACGAAGTTAAATAGATATCTAATATATAAAATTCTCGAGTCACGGTGTGCGTAATTGAACTCCTCTAAAACCGCTCGACCGATTCTCTTGAAATTTTGTGATGCCAACATCTATTTTTCATACCCCTAAGTGATAAGGGTGACCCACACCAATTTTTTTGCTAAAATCACAATAAACGTATGGCAGAACAACGTCTGCTGGGTTAGCTAGTAAATGTATAGTTTCCTTGAGATATAGCCAAGGGCAAATGATTGTAATAAATAATATTATTCTATATTATGTTAATACAACCGACCGAGCGAATACTTAGAATATGAGGATGCAAACAACCTAAACATATGATACGATTTAATAATATTATGTTTCTGTCCATGAATATGTATGTACATATTTTGTTTATAGCTTTTCTTAACATTGAGCTATACATATAATAAATAATAAAACAAAATCTGTATATAAAACATTTTTTTACGTATTGTTTTTGTTCGCTTTTAACACAAAACGTACTGAATGTATTTTTACCAAATTTTGTGTAGTGGTAGCTCTTAGTCCAAACTTAGGATACCTTTTACTAGTTTTTGTCATTACTAGCCATAAAAAGTCACTAATATATTTGTGTAGGTATACGAAATCGCGTTCAACTGCTAGTTCGATATAAATCTACACTAAACTCAGATGTCTAGACAAGATGTCGTGTATGTTGTCATCTGCGCCTCCGTGTTGTAAAAACTTCGAAAATGTCATTTGTAAGATTTGTATTCAATACTGTCCATCATCAGCGTTTGAAACTCCATTGTAAATTTTTATTTACGAATTAATCAGGAGGATTACTCTTGAATCTCGATTTCATGCGAATTGGGAATTCTGATTCCAATTTGCATGAAATCGAGATTCAAGAGTAACCCTACTGCACTACGTATTTCACTTATAATATTTTTTCCAATTTTTCATATAAAATCTTAAGGGCCAGTAGGTTACTCTTGAATCTCGATATCGTATCAAGCAAATTGGATATTGGTATCGTGTATGTCATTTTAGGTACTTTTAAACACAGTACTAGTTAATTATTAACATTCAGTTACAAATAAATTCACCGAATCCGATAAAATAATTTATAGGTTAGTATTAAATAAAAGTTAATAATTCGCCAAATTCGTGTTCAATAGCACCTAAAAAGACATACTCGATTCCAATTTCTAATATTGTGTGAATAGAGATTCAAGAGTAATGCTACAGGTTATGATAATTCCAATAGCATAGCCCTGAAAAAAAGTGCAACAATAAGTGAAAGTGCAAGTATATCTACAATAAAATTTACTAAGTTGATTGTAGTGTATATTTAATGTACGGTCTGATTGAACGTCAAAACCGATGAGCTGAAAAAGATGATATTTAACAATTTGACCACACTAAGTCCATTCAATAGGATAATTGATAGGTATATCGCCAACACACACATGTGCACATGTCCAATCCCTGGCAATGTTGTTTCTATTACGAAACTGAAAAATGAATGAATGAATGAAATGAATTTAATGTTGGTCCGGACTCCATTGCAGAATTGGCCAGGCCATGGCCATCTTGCTTTGCACCTCGTAAAAGGCGAGCATAGGCTTGCCGTCACCAACACCGTGATATCTTACTAGGTGGTAAGAGTTTCGCAGTGACTCGCCCGGATGGGTAACATTCCCACCATACCCTTTCCTGGCGCCATAACGGTAGCGATTTCGGTTGGCGTGTTCCGGTTCGGAGGGTAGGGTAGCCGGTAAACTTACTTTTGCTAAAGGCCTAACATCCTGGCCTCAGGTTGGCAACGCACCATTACAACTTTTGGCGTCTTTCTTTTATCTTACCATAAGGAAATCCTTTCCAAAAAACAGACAGTTTGCCTTTCAATATCTTAAAAAAAACACAATTTCTTTTTGATGCTCGACTCGGAATCGAACGCAGTACCTCATGCAGTCAAATCCAACGCCGGTCCGCTAGACCACAGAGGCGATGTCTGAGATGGATTTATGTCATGATGAATATAATGAGTTTTTCTTTCGTGTTTTATTAAAAATCGGATAAACTGAATTCCTTTAACGTTTAAGCGTAACAAAACAATTTTCCGCGCTCTTTGCTGTTTGCTGGCCGTTATCGTTATTGTGGACGCCTGAGCTGGAGTACTCTCGTGAACTGTAATTTGATAGCTCTGTCAACTTTGGTTTGCTTTATATATTAACGTCTTATTTTTAGAATTTATACTTGCTGTCGAAGGCTCTTGGTGGAATATCATTGTATACACAGGTTTTTTGTAGTTAACACTTGTACTTATCCACTATACCTACATTTTATTTAATACTTTTGTTACTCTTAAGCCAACCGGTTTCATTATGCACAGCATTATCAGGGCATTGAAACTAAAGATAAAAACCCCCGACGAAAAAAAGGGATTGTTATAAGTTTAGCATGCCTGTGTGTGTCAGCGTCTTTGAACGGATGATTGATGATTCTTAGCTAAGTACATCCTATCCTATCCTATTAATATTATAAATGCCAAAAGTTTGTGTTTGTTTGTTACTTCTTCACGCAAAAGTGTTGAACCGATTTTTACGAAATTTGGCACACACATAGCCCCTCTTGGATTAACACAGGATAACAGCGAGTTATAATACATATAGGCTTTATCGGGGGTTGTTGATTTATTTTTTATTTTTATTGTTATTGGCATAGCAATTGTCGAACTTATACTGTAGGAAATTGATACGTTGTAATCGCCTTTGAGGTCTAGCGGTCCAGGTGCTGACTTCAAGAGGTCCCGGGGCCGATTCCCGGGTCGGGCAACAAAAAGAAAATGTTGTTTGTCCAATTTTCTAATAAAAAAATGTTGCTGGGAATTGGATATGTGCCCGTTTGGCAATAGGATTGCCAGCTATCACATTGTGGGACTTAGAGCCTTCGGCAAGTCGTGGGTGATATGGTTGTGCCTCTGCGTAGGACATGGGCGTGAAGATTATTTTTACTTAATTGATACGTTGATGGAAATGAAATTTTTCATCTTAACTAGATGACATCTCTGCGTTACTGCAATCACTCGTTAGTGGTGAAAATGAAATATGCACAGAGTGATAAAGATCTGTGTCCACTAATTCCGTCTGGTGACCTCGAGCCTTAGGTACGTGAGTTGTGACATCAATAAACTTACTTTGTGCTTAGTCACACTAGTATTCGCCTCTGTGGTCTATCGGTCCGATGTTGGACTTGACTTCATGAGGTCCCGGCTTTGATTTTTGGATCGGACACTAAAAAGAAAATTTAACCTTAAAACTCAGGGTCTTTTTACCTACGGCACTAGACCCTCGCCAAAAATTTTCAACTTTTATCTGGCAAATTGTAACAGCATATTGTACCTTATATACTTTAAGAGAGTGAACAAATAACTAATAGTAATAATAATAAATATTCCAGGACAAGCCACACAAATTTAATATATAAATATATAATCCAACTAGAGGCCCGGCCCGGCATTGCAAGGATATCAAATATACATAAGCCTTCGTCTCCAACCACTTTATCTATTAAAAAAAAACCGTATCAAAATCCGTTGCGTAGTTTTAAAAATTTATGCATACAAACAGACATAGGGACAGAGGAAGCGACTTTATATACCATGTAGTGAAAATAATATAGCAGCGTTGGTAGGATTGGAAGACAGAGGAAGCGATTTTGTTTAATGCTATGTAGTGAAAATAATATAGCAGTGTTGCGGATTGGACATGTGCCCGGTTGGCGATAGTTTTGCAATCTATCACATTGTGGGAATTGCTTTCGGCTAGGAGTGGATGTCCTGATAGTAATTCTGCCTTGTACTTCGGGCGTGAAGATAAATACTTAGTATTCAGAGCTGTATGGGATGTACCTACCTAAGTAAGTTTTCTTATCAGGTACATTAACAGCAAGTGAATAAGAATTAGCTCGCCTGTTTGTTGAATATTCCAACTTTGTTGAATCATACGGATTTTACGGTGATGTGTTTTTATTGTAGAACCTAGCCTATGCCTGTTGGTTCGTCCATGTGTCATTAAAACAACTGCTAGTCTTATGAGATATAACGAATATACAGTAGTACCATTTAAATTATGCGCTTCGGCTGTATTCGTCAAGCTTCGGGTATCCGAATGTATTTTGAAGATATCTATATAGAGTTGTTATTACACATAATTAATCATTTCGCTTAAATTTAGTTTAGTTAAGCTAATTAAAA